>CM040431.1:70517179-70677430 GCA_022702705.1 Papilionanthe hookeriana x Papilionanthe teres
AGTTACGTATTGCTCAACCCATTGGCCTAATAGTCAACTAATTTAAAAATTCAATTTGGTCAAAATAATATTTTTCAATTAATGACCAATTATCAATTCCATAAGTCAGTCTCGATCAATTAAAAAGTCGACTTCGGTTCAAAATGGTCAACTCCCCGACTCCAAAGACAAACCACGATTGACCCAACAAGTCAACTTCCTCGACCAAAATATCAATTTTGCATCAAAATAAGTCAATTTTTCGACATAACGACCACTCACTCGAGCCAACTGTGTCACCTTTTCGACCAAAAAGTCCGCCGGATCAAAATGGCCGAATTTTCAACCCAATGACCAACTCGCTCACCCAATAAAGCCAACTTTCGACCAAAAGCCATCTTGGGCCAAAATGCTTAATCTCACCCAATTTCAAACTCGCTTGAAAAGGTAATTCAACTTTTTTCCAAAAAGTAAACTTTTCAACAAATCGGTCAATTTCTAACCCAAAGACTAATCAAGGCTGGATCTGATCCGAGCCAACTTTCGACAAAATTAATTTCTGCCTAAAATAATCAATTTTCGACCTAATAACCAACCATTGCACCTAATAAGTCAATCTCATACTGGTAACGTTAACTTTAGCCAAAACGGCCAATCTTTCGACCAATAACCAACCCATCGACCCAAAAAGTCAACTTTGGCCAAATGACTCAATCCGGATCCACCGACCAACCCATTAGCCTAATAGTCGTACTTTCTTTAACTAAAAAGTCAATTTTGGTCAAATATAATTAATTCTATTTAATTAATCGACTCCAATATCGACCTAACAAGTACTAATCAGCTAAAATGTTAATCCTCAGGTCAAAATTGACAACCTAACCCAATGACAAACCCATCGACCTATAGGTCAACTCCACCAAATAGCTTAATATCGGTCAAAATAATAAATTGGACGAATGACCAATTCGCTACACCTAATAGCCAATCTTCACCAAAAAGTCAACTTTTGGTTAAATGCGACAATTTCACCTAATCGACTAACCCATCAGCCCAATTGAGAAATCAACTTTTGAACCTCAAAAAGTCATCTTCGGCCAAAATGGTCAATTCTCGACCAAATTACCAACTTCACCAAATCAACAGCCAACTTTTAAACAAAAAGCCACCTTTGGTCAAAATGGTCAATTTTCAACCCAATGACCACCCAAATGAAGTCAATGCGCTAATTTTCGACAAAAATTCAATTATGGTCAAAAATAGATTAGTTTCGACCAAATGACCAATTATCGAATCTAATGAGTCAATCTTCCACCAAAAAGTCAACTTCGGCCAAAATGCTCAACTCCGCCCAATGACAAATCCATTCACTCACTTGCACAACTTTCGACCAAAAAGTCAATTTTGGATCTAAATACCAATTTTCGACTCACGTCCACCCATCGTCCCAACAGTCAACTAATCACCAAAAGTAGATCATTTATATCAAATAACTACCACCAAATGACCAAGCCATCGAACCTAACAAATCAACTTTTGACCAAATACTCAACTTTGGTCAAAATGATCAAAATAGACCCATTGAAAAACCCATTGACCCAAAAGGTCACCTTTTGACCAAAAAGTAAATTTTGGTCAAAATAGACAATTTTTAACCTAATGACCACCCATTAAACCAATAGGTTAATTTACCAAATTGGTCAATTTTTGACCCAATGACCAATCCATCGACCCACAGTCAACTTCTTGATAAAAGTCATCTTTGGTCGAAATGGTCAATCTTAACCCGACTACTAACTTTTTGACCAAGTAGGTCAACTTTTACCAAAAGTCAATCTTGGTCAAAATGGTCAGTCATCCCAATGACCCACCCCGCTGACCCAATGGGTAAACTTTGACTAAAAATTCAATTTTGTCGAATTATTCAAATTTTGACTCGATGACCAATTATTGATCTAATATGTCGACTTTCGACCAAAAGTAAACTTCGTACAATAGATCAATCATCGACCCAATGACAAAATCATTAACCTAATATGTCAACTTTCGACT
Source organism: Papilionanthe hookeriana x Papilionanthe teres (assembly GCA_022702705.1). Lineage (NCBI taxonomy): Eukaryota > Viridiplantae > Streptophyta > Magnoliopsida > Asparagales > Orchidaceae > Papilionanthe > Papilionanthe hookeriana x Papilionanthe teres. The sequence continues at coordinate 70,519,211 of CM040431.1, forward strand.
AAAAGTTAATTTTGGTCGAATCATCTCAATTTTTCACAAAATGACCACCCATTGACCCAATAGGTCAACTTTTGACCAAAAAGTCAACTTTGGTCAAAATGGTCAATTTTTCACTCAATGACAACCCATTGACCCAATAGATCACTTTTTGACCAAAAAGTCATATTCGGTCAAAAAGGTCAATGTTTGACCCAATTACCAACTCATTGATCCATTGTCATCTTTGACAAGTCAACTTACTAAATCATCCATTCTGACATGATCACCCCATGATCTAAATGCGTCAAGTCAAAAAATTTTAATTTTGGTTAAAATAATTAATTTCGACCTAATGAACAACATCGACTAATAAGTCAATCTCGCACCGTAAGTTAACTTCGAGTCGAAATCATCAACTCGACTAACGACAAACCCATTGACCCAAGAGTTTAACTTCACCAAAAAGTCAATTATGGTTAAAATTGTCAATTTTCGACCTAATAGTCCCTCATCGACCTGATTGCTTAACTTTGACCAAAAAAGACAACTTACCGATGCATCAAATGATCAACTCTTGTCGCCGATGCTAATTCACCAACATCAGTAACGATCTCGTCAATAATCATTGACGTTCGACCCAATGAACGACCAATCGATCTATATAAAATGGTCAATGGGTCAATACTTTGACAAAAAGTCCAACTTTTCGATCAAAATAGTCAACTTTTGACCCAACTAGCCAATTCGATCACACTCAGAAAGCGTCAATCTGGCACAAAATTCAACTTTGGTCAAAATTAATCAATCCTTCAGACACAGTAGCAACTCTACAGTCGGTCAATCAGGTCAACGTTTTAACCAAAAACGTTAACCTTTGTCAAAATGGTCAATCCTTGACCAAATGACCAACCTAATGACCCAAAAGGTTAACTTTTAACCAAAAAGTCAATTTTGGTCAAAATAGTCAATTTTTTACCTAATGACCAATTATTTACCCAATAAGCCAATCTCTGACCAAAAATTTAACTTTGGTCAAAATTATCATTCCGTTAACGTATTGACAAAACCGTCGATCTAACAGTCAACTTTCGACCAAAAAGTCAACATCGGCCCAAATGATCAATCCTCGACCAATAACTAACCCATCGACGATAACAGTCAACTTTGAACAAAAAGACAAATTTTGGTTAAAATTGTCAATTTTTCAATTAATGAAAAATTTTTGACCCAAGTCAATTCGACTAAAAAAGTCAACTTCGTTCAAAATGGTCAATTCCTTCGACCCGATGACGACAACCCATCGATCCAATAGGTCAACTTTCGACCAAAAGTTTTATTTTCGTCAAAAGTAAATGATTCTTCGACTTAATGACCACCCATCGACCCAATAAGTCAAATTTTGACCAAAAAGTTAACTTCGGTTAAAATTGTTAATTTTCACCCATCGACCCAATATGTCCACTTCTGCACAAAAAATAATATTTGGTCAAAATGCGTCAATCGTTGACCCAAGTACCAACTCATCGACTAAATAGATCAACTTTTGACCAAAAAGTCATCTTCGTCAAATGGTCAATTTATGACCCAACGACCACATCCGTCGATCCAATGGGTTAACTTTCGACCAAAAAGACGATTTCGGACAAAATAATCAATTTTGATCTAATGACCAACCATTGACCAGTAAGCCAATCTCGTACCAAAAAGTCAACTTCGTAAAAATGGTCAATCCTTCGCTCCAATGACTAACTACATCGACTTCCAAAAGGAGTACTTTTGACCAAAAAGTCAATTTTGGTCAAAATTGTCAATTTTTCACCACTAAAAAGTCAAATTTGGTCAAAATGATCAATTTCTGACCTAATGACCTAAATGTCAAATTTGGTGAAAATGGTCAATCCTTGATCCAATGACCAACTCATCAACTCAATTCATTAACTTTTGACTAAAAAGTCAACTTTGGCCAAAATGATTACTCATTTGACTCAATGAGGAACCCATTGACCCAATAGGTCCACTTTCGACCGAAAAGTCAATTTTGCTCAAAAATTGTAAATATTCGAGCTAATCTCCCCCTCATCGACTAAAATAAGTTATCCTTTCGACCATAAAGAACAACTTTGGTCAAAATGGTCAATACATGACCTAATGACTAACCCATCGACCCAATAGGGTCAACTTTTGATCAAAAAGTCAATTTGGTCTAATAATCAACTTTGACCTAATGACTAATTATCGACCAAGTAAGTCAATGTCCGACCAAAAGTAAACTTAGTTCAAAAATGGTTAATCTCGACCCTAACAACAAACACATCGACTCAATAAGTTAACTTTTGACCAAAAAGATAACTTTTGTTAAAATGGTCAATTTTCAACCCAATGACCAACCCATCGAACCCAATCGGGTCAACTTTCACTAAAAAGCAACTTTAGATCAAAATGGTCAAGTTCCGAACCAATGACCAACCAATCGACCTAATATGTCAACTTTTAACCAAAAGTCAATTTTGATCAAAATAGTTAAATTTCGACCAAATAACAACTCATTGACCTAATGAGTCAACTTTTCACAAAAAGTCAACTTGGTTAAAATAAGTCAATTCTTGATCCAACGACCAACACATTAACCCAATAAATCAACTTTTAACAAAAAGTCAATTTTGGTCAAAATAAATCAAATTTCGACATATCGACCACCCATCGACCAAATATGTCAACCTTCGACTAAAAAAGTAACTTTCGTCAAAATGGTCAATCCTCGACCCAATGAAGCAACCTCATCAATCCTAAAAGGACAACCCTCAACAAAAAGTCAATTTTGAGTCAAAATCACAATTTTAACCACCTCTTTCGACCTAAAAGGTTAACTTTCGAACAAATGTCAACTTTGGTCAAAATGTGCTAATTTCCGACACAATGACCTAAATGTTAACTTTGGTGAAAAAGTTTAATCTTGATCCGAAGACCAACCAATCGACCTAATTTGTCAACTTTTGATTAAAAATTAAACATCGGCCAAAATGGTTAATCCTCGACCTAATGAGCAACCCATTGACCTAACAGTTCAACTTCGACCAAAAAGTCTATTTTGCTCAAAATTATCAATTTTCGACCGAATGACCACCTCATTCACCTAAATAGGTCAACTTTTACCAAAAAGACAACTTTGGTTAAAATGGTTAATCCTCGACCCAATGCACTAACCCATAATCTAAATAGGTCAACTTTCGACCTAAAAGTCAATTTTGGTCAAAATAGTTAATTTTCGACCTAATGACCAATTATTAACACAAAGCCAATCTCCGACTAAAATGTCAACTTTCAACTCAAAATGGTCATCATCCGACCCAATAGGTCAACTTTTGACCAAAAAGTTAATCTTCGGTCAAAATGATCAATTCTCGACCAAATAACAATTTCATTGACCAAATTGCATCAACTTTTCGATTAAAAGTTAACTTCGTCAAAATGATCAATTTTCGACTCAATGAACACCGTTCACCCATTGTTAATTTTTACCAAAAATTCAATTTCGGTCAAAATAGATCAATTTTTGATCTAAGGATCGGATTATCGACCTAATTAATCAATTCTCAGACCAAAATGTCAACTTTAGTCAAAATGGTCAATCCTTGATCCAATGACCAACCCATCGACCTAATAGGTCAACTTTTGACCAAAGAGTTACCTTTGGTGAAAATGATCAATCATTGACCCAATGACGAACCCGTTGATCTAATAGGTCAACTTTTGACTAAAAAGTCAATTTTGGTCAAGACAGTCAACTTTTGAATTAATGACCAAATATTGACCCAATAAGTCAATCTCTGACCAAGAACTTAACTTTGATCAAAATGTACTAATCTTCGACCTAATAACTAACCCATCGATCCAATAGGTCAACACCGACTAAAAAGTCAATTTGGTCAAAATAGATCAATTTTTCACCTAATGATTACCCATCGACTCAATAGTCAACTTTTGACCAAAAAGTCAACTTTGGTGAAAATGGTCAATTTTCGTCAAAATGATCACTTTTCGACCTAATGACCAACCCATTAACCCAATAGTCAACTCTCTGACTAAAAAGTCATCTTTGGTCAAAATGTTCAATTTTTTATCCAATTACTAACTCATTGAATAAAACGGTCAACTTTTGACCAAAAAGTCAACTTTGGTCAAAATGGTGAATTTCTAACCCAATGATCACCCCGTTGACCCAATGGGTTAACTTTTGACCAAAAATTCAATTTTAGTCAAAATATTCATTTTTTGACCTAATGACCAATTATTGACCGAATAAGTCAATCTTTGACCAAAAAATCAACTTTGATCAAAATAGTCAATCCATGACCCAATGACAAACCCATTAACCCAATAGGTCGACTTTTGACCAAAAAGTTAAGTTTGGTTAAAATGGTCAATTTCTGACCCAATGACCAACCCATTAACCAATAGGTCAACTTTTGACCAAAAAGTCAACTTTGGTCACAATGGTCAATACTTGACCCAATAACCAACCTAGTGAACCAATAGGTCAACTTTTGACCAAATTAGTCGATTTTTGACATAATGACCAATTATTAACCCAATAAGTCAATCTCTGACCAAAAGGTCAACTTTGGTCAATATAGTCAACACTTGACCCAATGACCAACCCAATGATCCAGTAGGACAACTTTTGACCAAAAGTGAACTTTAATCATAATAGTCAATCCTTGACACTATGACCAACCCATTAACACAACAGGTCAACTTTTGACCTAAAAGTTAATTTTTCTCAATATAGTCAATTTTTTACCTAATGACCACCCCATTGACCCACTATGTCAACTTTTGACCAAAAACCCAACTTTGGTCAAAATGGTCAATTTCTGACCCAATGACCACCCCATTGACCCAAAGGTTAACTTTTAACCAAAAATTCAATTTGGTCAAAATAAGTCAATCTCTGACTAAAAAGTCAACTTTAGTAAAATGGTCAATCCATGACACAATGACCAACCCATTGGCCCAATTAATCAACTTTTGACCAAAATGTAAACTTTGGTCAAAATGGTCGATTCAATCTAATGACCCTTCGTTGACTGGGATAGCTTTTGACCAAAAATTCAATTTTGGTCAAAAGAGGTCAACTTTTTACCAAAATTTCATCTATGGTCAAAATAGTCCATTTCTGACCCAATGACCACCTCATGTACTATAAGTTAACTTTTCAAAAAATTAATTTTGGTCAAAATAATCAATATTTAACCTCATGACCAATTATGAATCCAAAGAGTCAATCTTTGACCAAAAAGTCAACTTTGGTCAAAATAGTCAAACCTTGACCCAAAGAAAAACCCATTGACCCAATAGGTCAACTTTTGTCCAAAAAGTCAACTTTGATCAAAATGGTCAATTTTTGATCTAATGACCACCCATTAACCCATTGGGTCAACTTTTGACCAAAAAGTCAACATTGGTCAAAATGGTCAATTTTTGACCCAATGACAAAACCATTGACCAAATAGATCAAATTTTGACCAAAATGTTATCTTTAGTTAAAATAGTCAATTCATGACTCAATTACCAATTCATTGACCAAATATGTCAACTTTTGGTGAAAAAGTCAACTTTATTCAAAATGGTCAATTTCTAACCCAATGGGTCAATTTTTGACCAAAAATTTAATTTTGGTCAAAATAATCAATAATTGACCTATGACCAACTAATCACCCAATAAGTCAATCTCTTACTAAAAAGTCAACGTTGGTCAAAATGGTCAATCCTTGACCCAATGACCAACCCATTAACCTAATTGGTCAACTTTTGACCGAAAAGTCAACTTTGCTCAAAATAGTCAATCATACGACCAACCCATTGACCCAATAGGTAAACTTTTGAACAAAAAAATTAATTTTAGTCAAAAATAATCAATTTCGACCTAATGACCAATTATTGACCTAACTAAGCCAATCTCTCGACCAAAAAGTCAACTTTGATCAAATCGGCAAATCCTCGACCCAATGACCAACCCATCTACCCAATTTGTCAACTTTCGACCAAAAATTTAACTTTGGTCAAAATGGTCAATCCTTCGACCCAATGACCAACCCATCGACCCAATCAGTCAACTTTTGACCAAAAAGTCAACTTTGGTCAAATAGTCAATCATAGACCCAATGACCAACCCATTGACCCAATAGGACAACTTTTAACCAAAAAGTCAACTTTGGTCAAAATGGTCAAACCTTGACCCAATGACCAACTCATTGACCCAAAAGGTGAATTTTTGACCAAAAGTCAAATATGGTCAAAATGGTCAATTTCTGACACAATAACCTAAAGTCAACTTTAGTCAAAATGGTCAATCATTGACCCAATGACCAACTCATTGACCCAATAGGTCAACTTTTGAGCAAAAAGTCAACTTTGGTCAAAATGGTCAAACCTTGACCCAATGACCAACTCATTGACCCAAAAGGACAACTTTTGACTTAAAAATCAATTTTGGCAAAATTGTCAATTTTTAACCTAATGGCCGCCTCATGACTTAAGTAGGTCTACTTTTGATCAAAAAGAAAACTTTAGTCAAAATGATCAATTTGATTCAATGACCAACCCATTGACCCAATAGGTCAACTTTTGACCAAAAAGTCAATTTTCGTCAAAATTCTCAATTTTTAACCTAATGACCAATTATTGACCTAGTAAGCCAATCGCTGACCAAAAAGTCAGCTTTGGTCAAATTGTTCAATCCATGACATAATGACCAACCCATTGACCCAATAGGTTAGCTTTTGACAAAAATGTCAACTTTGGTCAAGATGATCAATTATTGACCCAATGACCAACCCATTGACCCAATATGTCAACTTTTGACCAAAAAGTCTACATTATTCAAAATGGTCAATTCTTGACCAAATTACAAACTCATTGACCAAATTGGTCAACGTTTTGATTAAAAAGTTAACTTTGTCAAAATGGTCAATTTTTGACTCAATGAACACCGTTCACCCATTCGGTTAATTTTTTACCAAAAATTCAATTTTGGTCAAAATAGTCAATTTTTGATCTAATGATGGATTATTGACCTAATTAGTTAATTTCAGACTGAAATGTCAACTTTGGTCAAAATGGTCAATCCTTGACCCAATGACCAACCCATTGACCTAATAGGTCAACTTTTGACCAAAAAGTTACCTTTCGTCAAAATGATCAATCATTGACCCAATGACGAACCCATTGATCTAATAGGTTAACTTTTGAAAAAAAAGTCAATTTTGGTCAAGACAGTCAACGTTTGAATTAATGATCAATTATTGACCCAATAAGTCATTCTCTGACCAAAAACTTAACTTTCGTCAAAATGGTCAATCATTGACCCAATAACAAACCCATTGACCCAATAGGTCAACAATTGACCAAAAAGTCAATTTTGATCAAAATAGGCAATTTTTCACCTAATGATTACCCATTGACTCAATAGGTCAACTTTTGACCAAAAAGTCAACTTTGGTCAAAATGGTCAATTTTTGACCTAATGACCAACCCATTAACCCAATAGGTCAACTTTTGACTAAAAAGTCATCTTTGGTCAAAATGTTCAATTTTTTATCCAATTACTAACTCATTGAATAAAACGGTCAACTTTTGACCAAAAAGTCAACTTTGGACAAAATGGGGAATTTCTAACCCAATGACCACCCCATTGACCCAATGGGTTAACTTTTGACCAAAAATTCAATTTTGGTCAAAAAATTCAATTTTTGACCTAATGACCAATTATTGACCGAATAAGTCAATCTTTGACCAAAAAATCTACTTTGGTCAAAATAGTCAATCCATGACCCAATGACAAACCCATTGACCCAATAAGTCGACATTTGACCAAAAAGTCAAGATTGGTTAAAATGGTCAATTTCTGACCCAAAGACCATCCCATTAACCAATAGGTCAACTTTTGACCAAAAAGTCAACTTTGGTCAAAATGGTCAATACTTGACCCAATAACCAACCTAGAGAACCAATATGTCAACTTTTGACCAAATCAGTCGATTTTCGACATAATGACCAATTATTAACCCAATAAGTTAATCTCTGACCAAAAGGTCAACTTTGGTCAATATAGTCAACCCTTGACCCAATGACCAACCCCTTAATCCAGTAGGTCAACTTTTGACCAAAAAGTGAACTTTAGTCATAATAGTCAATCTTCGACGCAGATGACCAACCCATTGACACAATAGGTCAACTTTTGACCTAAAAGTTAATTTTTCTCAATATAGTCAATTTTTTACCTAAACACCACCCCATTGAACCACTATGTCAACTTTTGACAAAAAACCCAACTTTGGTCAAAATGGTCAATTTCTGACCCAATGACCACCCCATTAACCCAAAGGGTTGTTAACTTTTAACAAAAAATTCAATTTGGTCAAAATAAGTCAATCTCTGACTAAAAAGTCAACTTTAGAAAAATGGTCAATCCTTAACACAATGACCAACCCATTGGCCTAATCGATCAACTTTTGACCAAAATGTAAACTTTGGTCAAAATGGTCAGCTCGACTAAAGACTCTCATTGACGGGATAACTTTACAAAATTCAATTTTGGTCAAAAGAGGTCAACTTTTTACCAAAATTTCATCTATGGTCAAAATAGTCCATTTCTGACCCAATGACCACCCCGTTGGCCCAATGAGTTAACTTTTCAAAAAAAATTAATTTTGGTCAAAATAATTAATATTTGACCTAATGACCAATTATGGATCCAGCAAGTCAATCTCTGACCAAAAAGTCAACTTTGGTCAAAATGGCCAATCCTTGACCCAAAGAAAAACCCATTGACCCAATAGGTCAACTTTTGACCAAAAAGTCAACTTCGATCAAAATGGTCAATTTTGACCTAATGACCACCCATTAACCCAATAGGTCAACTTTTGACCAAAAAGTCAACATTGGTCAAAATGGTCAATTTTTGACCCATTGACAAAACCATTGACCAAATAGATCAAATTTTGACCAAAACGTTATCTTCAGTTAAAATAGTCAATTCATGTCCCAATTACCAATTCATTGACCAAATATGTCAACTTTTAGCGAAAAAGTCAACTTTATTCAAAATGGTCAATTTCTCACATAATAGGTCAACTTTTGACCAAAAAATTAATTTTGGTCAAAATAATCATTTATTGACCTAATGACCAATTAATGACCCAATAAGTCAATCTCTTACTAAAAGTCAACTTTTGTCAAAATGGTGAATCCTTGACACAATGACCAACCCATTAACCCAATTGGTCAACTTTTGACCGAAAAATCAACTTTGCTCAAAATAGTCAATCATATGACCAACCCATTGACCCAATAGGTAAACTTTTGAACAAAAAAAATTAATTTTAGTCAAAACAATCAATTTTGACCTAATGACCAATTATTGACCCAGTAAGCCAATCTCTGACCAAAAAGTCAACTTTGGTCAAAATGGTAAATCCTTGACCCAATGACCAACCCATTTACCCAATATGTCAACTTTTGACCAAAAATTTAACTTTGGTCAAAATGGTCAATCCTTGACCCAATGACTAACCCATTGACCCAATCGATCAACTTTTGACCAAAAAGTCAACTTTGGTCAAATACCAATCATGCAGCCAACGACCAACCCATCGACCTAACAGTCAACTTTCGACCAAAAGTCAACTTTGGTCAAAATGGTCAAACCTCGACCCAATGACTCAACGCATCGACCTAAAAGGATAACTTTCGACTTAAAAGTCAATTTCGGTCAAAATTGTCAATTTCGATCTAATGACCGCCTCATTGACTTAAATAGGTCTACTTTTGATCAAAAAGACAACTTTGGTCAAAATGATCAATTTGATCCAATGACCAACCGATTGACCTAATAGGTCAACTTTTGACCAAAAAGTCAATTTTGGTCAAAATTGTCAATTTTTAACCTAATGACGAATTATTGACCCAGTAAGCCAATCTCTGACCAAAAAGTCAGCTTTGGTCAAATTGATCAATCCTTGATATAATGACCAACACATTGACCCAATTGGTCAGCTTTTGACAAAGATGTCAACTTTGGTCAAGATGATCAAGCATCAATCCAATGACCAACCCATCGGCCTAATAGGTCAACTTTCGACCAAAAATTCAATTTTGGTCAAAATAGCTTAATTTTTAAATTAATGACCAATTATCGACACTAATAAGTCAATCTCTCGACCAAAAAGTTAACTTTCGTCAAAATGGTCAATCTTCGACCCAAAGACAAACACATCGATCTAATAGATCAAATCTCGACCAAAAAGTAATCTTCGATCAAAATAGTCAGCTTTCATGACCCAATTACCAACTCGTTGACCAAATATGTCAACTTTTGGTGAAAAAGTTAACTTTGTTCAAAATGGTCAATTTCTGACCCAATGGCCACCCCGTTGACCCAATTGGTCAACTTTTGACCATAAATTTAATTTTGGTCAAAATAATCAATTTTTTACCTAATGACTAAATATTGACCCAATAACTCAATCTCTTACTAAAAAGTCAACTTTGGTCAAAATGGTTAATCCTTGACCCAATGACCAAACCATTGACCTAATTGGTCAACTTTTGACCAAAATGTCAACTTTGGTCAAAATAGTCAATCATGTAACCCAATGACAAACCCATTGACCCAATAGGTCAACTTTTGAATAAAAAATCAATTTTGGTCAAAATAGTAAATTTTTGACCTAATGACCAATTATTGACCCAATAAGCCAATCTCTGACCAAAAAGTCAACTTTGGTCAAAATGATCAATCTTTGACCCAATGACCAACCCATTGACCCAATATGTCAACTTTCGACAAAAAATTTAACTTTGGTCAAAAAGATCAATCCTTGACCCAACGACCAACCCATTGGCCTAATAGGTCAACTTTTGACAAAAAAGTTAATTTTGGTCAAAATAGTCAATTTTTTAATTAATAACCAATTTTTGACCAAATAAGTCAATCTCTGACGAAGAAGTCATCTTTCGTTAAAATGGTCAATCCTTGACCCAATGACAAACCCATTGATCCAAAAGGTCAACTTTTGACTAAAAAGTCAATTTTGGTCAAAATATTTAATTTTTGACCTAGTGACCACCTATTGACCCAATAGGTCAGCTTTGGTCAAATAGGTCAATTTTTGATCCAATGACCAACCGATTGACCCAATATGTCAACTTTTGACTAAAAAGTTAACTTTAGTCAAATTGTTCAATTCTTAACGCAATTACTAACTGATTGACCAAATAGGTCAACTTTTGACCAAAAAGTCAATTTTGGTATAATGGTCAATTGACCCAATGACCACCCCGTTGACCCGATGTGTAAACTTTTGACTAAAAATTCAATTTTGGTCAAAATATTCAATTTTTGACTTAATGACCAATTATTGACCCAAAAAGACAATTTCTGACCAAAAAGTTAACTTTGGTCAAAATGGCCAATCCTTGACCCAATGTAAACCCTTTGAACCAATATGTCAACTTTTAACCAAAAAGTCAATTTTGGTCAAAATAGTTAATTTTTGACATAATCACCACCCATTGACCCAATAGGTCAACTTTTGACCAAAAAGTCAACTTTGGTTAAAATGGTCAATTTTTTACCCAATGATAAACCCATTCACCAAATAGATCAACTTTTGACAAAAAAGTCAATTTCAGTCAAAATTTTCAATTCTTGACCCAATTACCAACCCACTGACCAAAATGTTCAACCTTTGACCAAAAAGTCAACTTTGACCAAAATGGTCAATTTCTGACCTAATGATCACCTCGTGACCCAATGGGTCAACTTTTGAAAAAAAAATAATTTTGTTCAAAATAATCAATTTTTCACCTAATGGCCAATTATTGACCCAATAAGTCAATCTCTGATCCAAAAGTCAACTTTGGTCAAAATAGTCAATATTTGAGCCAATGACAAACCCATTGACCCAATAGTTTATCTTTTGACCAAAAAGTCAATTTAGATCAAAATAGTCAATTTTTGACTTAATGACCACCCATTGACCCAATAGGTCAACTTTTGACGAAAAAGTCAATTTTTTGACCTAATGACAAATTATAGACCCACAAAGCCAATCTCTTACCAAAAACTCAACTTTGGTCAAAATGGTCAATCCTTGACCCAATGACCAACCCATTGACCCAATAGGTCAACTTTTGACCAAAAGGTAAACTTTGGCCAAAATGATCAAGTTTTGACCCAATGGCCAACCCATTGACCCAATAGATCAAATTTTAACCAAAAAGTCATCTTCAGTCAAAATGGCCAATTCTTTGTCCAATTACCTACTGGTTGACCAAATAGTCAACTTTTGACCAAAAAGTCAACTTTGTTCGAAGTGGTCAATTTTTGACCCAATGACCACCCCGTTCACCCAATGTGTCAACTTTTGACCAAAAAGTGAACTTTGTTCCAAATGGTCAATTTCTGACCCAATGAACAATTATTGACCGAAAAAGTCAGTCTATGACCAAAAAGTCAACTTTGGTCAAAATGGTCAATCCTTAACCCAATAATCAACCCACTGACCCAATATATCGACTTTTAACGAAAAAGTCAATTTTGGTCAAAATAGTAAATTTTTGACTTAATGACCAATTATTTGTCCAATATGACAAAATTTGATCAAAAAGTCAACTTTAGTCAAAGTGGTCAATCCTTGACCCAATGACCAACTCATTTACCCAAAAGGATAACTATTGACCAAAAAGTCAATTTTGGTCAAAATTGTCAATTTTTGATCTAATGACCACCTCATTGACCCAAAAGGTGAACTTTTGACCAAAAAGTCAAATATGGTCAAAATGATCAATTTCTGACACAATGACCTAAAGTGAACATTGGTCAAAATGGTCAATTCTTGACCCAATGACCAACTTATTACCCAATATGTCAACTTTTGACCAAAAAGTCAACTTTGGTCAAAAATGGTCAATCCTGACCCAATGACAAACTCATTGACCCAAAAGGACAACTTTTGTCTCAAAAGTCAATTTTGGTCAAAATGGTTAATTTTTTACCTAATGACCGCCTCATTGACTTAAATAGGTCAACTTTTGATCAGAAAGAACACTTTGGTCAAAATGGTCAATCCTTGATCCAATGACCTACCCATTAACCCAATAGGTCAACTTTTGACCAAAAAGTCAATTTTGGTCAAATTAGTCAATTTTTGACCTAACGACCAAATATTCAACCAGTAAGTCAATTTTGACCAAAAAGTCAACTTTGGTCAAATTGATCAATCCTTAACATAATGACCAACCCATTGACCCAATAGGTCAACTTTTGACCAAAAAGTCAACTTTGGTCAAAATGATCAATAAGTGACCCAATGACCAACCCATTGGCCTAATAGTCAACTTTCGACGCAGAAATTCAATTTCGGTCAAATAATCATTTTTGAATTAATGACCAATTATCGATCCAATAAAGTCAATCTCTCGACCAAAAAGTTGACTTTGGTCAAAATGGTCAATCCTTGACCCAAAGACAAACCCATTGACCAAATAGGTCAACTTCTGACCAAAATATCAATTTTTGTCAAAATAGTCAATTTTTGACATAATGACCACTCATTGAGCCAATAGGTCACCTTTTGACCAAAAAGTCTGCTTTGATCAAAATGGTCAATTTTTGACCCAATGACCAACTCGTTCACCCAATAGGTCAACTTTTGACCAAAAAAGTCATCTTTGGTCAAAATGCTTAATCTTGACCCAATTTCAAACTCGTTGAAAAGGTAATTCAACTTTTTTCCAAAAAGTAAACTTTTGTCAAATTGGTCAATTTCTAACCCAAAGACCACCGCGTTGACCTAACGGGTTAACTTTTGACAAAAAAATTAATTTTTGTCAAAATAATCAATTTTTGACCTAATAACCAATTATTGACCTAATAAGTCAATCTCTTACTGAAATGTTAACTTTAGTCAAAATGGTCAATCTTTGACCCAATAACCAACCCATTGACCCAAAAAGTCAACTTTGGTCAAAATGATCAATCCTTGACCCAATGACCAACCCATTATCACCTAATAGGTCAGCTTTTGACCAAAAAGTCAATTTTGGTCAAAATAAATCAATTCTATTTAATTAATGACTCCATTATCAATCTAATAAGTCAATCTCCGCCAAAATGTTAACTTTGGTCGAAAATGGTCAATCCTTAACCCAATGACAAACCCATCGATCTTATCAGTCAACTTTCGACTAAATAGCTAATATTGGTCAAAATAATAAATTTGATCTAATGACCAACCCGTTAATCTAATAGCTAACTTTAACCAAAAAGTCATCTTTGGTTAAAATGGTCAATTTTTGACCCAATGACTAACCCATCGCCCAATAGGTCAACTTTTGACTCAAAAAGTCATCTTCGGCCAAAATGGTCAATTTTCACCAAATTACCTGCAACTTCGACCAAATAAGGTCAACTTTTAAACAAAAGCCAACTTTGGTCAAAATGGTCAATTCTCAATCTAATGACCACCGCATTGAGTCAATGGGCTAATTTTCGACAAAAAATTCAATTATGGTCAAAATAGAATTATTCGACCAAATGACCAATTATCGACCTAATGAGTCAATCTTCGACCAAAAGTCAACTTCGGGTCAAAATGGTCAATCCTCGCCCTAATGACAAATCCATCGACTCAATAGGTCAACTTTCGACCAAAAAGTCAATTTTGATCTAAATAGTCAATTTTCGACTCAATGTCCACCCATTGATCCTAATAGGTCAACTTTGACCAAAAAGTCAACTTATAGTCAAATAATCAATTCGACCAATGACCAAGTCATTGACCCAATAAATCAACTTTTGACCAAATACTCAACTTTGGTCAAAATGATCAAACATAGACCCATTAAAAAACCCATTGACCCAAAAGGTCACCTTTTGACCAAAAAGTCAATTTTGGTCAAAATAGATAATTTTTAACCTAATGACCACCCATTAAACCAATAGGTTAATTTGCTCAAATTGGTCAATTTTTGACCCAATGACCAATCCATTGACCCAATAGGTCAACTTTTGACTAAAAAGTCATCTTTGGTCAAAATGGTCAATTCTTAACCCAATTACCAACTTTTTGACCAAGTAGGTCAACTTTTGACCAAAAAGTCAACTTTGGTCAAAATGGTCAATTTCTGTCCCAATGACCACCCCGTTGACCCAATGGGTAAACTTTTGACTAAAAATTCAATTTTGGTCAAATTATTCAAATTTTGACCTGATGACCAATTATTGACCCAATACGCCAATTTCTGACCAAAAAGTAAACTTTGGTCAAAATGGTCAATCATTGACCCAATGACAAAATCATTAACCCAATATGTCAACTTTTGACCAAAAAGTTAATTTTGGTCAAAACAGTTAATTTTTCACAAAATGACCACCCATTGACCCAATAGGTCAACTTTTGACCAAAAAGTCAACTTTGGTCAAAATAGTCAATTTTTCACTCAATGACAACCCATTGACCCAATAGATCACCTTTTGACCAAAAAGTCATATTCGGTCAAAAAGGTCAATGCTTGACCCAATTACCAACTCATTGACCTAATTTGTCATCTTTTGACCAAAAAGTCAACTTTGGTCAAAATGGTCAATTTTTGAGCCAATGATCACCCCGTGACCCAATGGGTCAAGTTTAAAAAAAATTTTAATTTTGGTTAAAATAATTAATTTTTGACCTAATGAACAACTATTGACCCAATAAGTCAATCTCGTACCAGAAAGTCAACTTTGGTCAAAATTGTCAATCCTTGATTCAATGACAAACCCATTGACCCAAGAGGTTAACTTTTGACCAAAAAGTCAATTTTGGTTAAAATTGTCAATTTTTGACCTAATGACCCCCCATTGACCCAATTGATCAACTTTTGACCAAAAAGACAACTTTGGTCAAAATGGTCAATTTTTGACCTAATGACCAACTCACTGACCCGATAAATTATGTTTTGACCAAAAAGCCATCATCGGCAAAATGGTCAATTCTTGATCCAACTACCTTTTCATTGACCAAAGAGGTCAACTTTTGACCAAAAAAGTCAACTTTTGTCAAAACGGTCAATTTTTGATCCAATGACGACCCCGTCAAGCCAAAGGGTCAATATTTGACAAAAAATTTAATTTTTTATCAAAATAATCAATTTTTGACCTAATGACCAATTGATCACCCAAAAAGCCAATCTCTAGCAAAAAAGTCAACTTTGGTCAAAATTGTCAATCCTTGACCTAGTGACTAACCCATTGGCCCAATAGGTCAACGTTTGACCAAAAAGTCAACCTTGGTCAAAATGGTCAATCCTTGACCAAATGACCAACCTATTGACCCAAAAGGTTAACTTTTAACCAAAAAGTCAATTTTGGTCAAAATAGTCAATTTTTTACCTAATGACCAATTATTTACCCAATAAGTCAATCTCTGACCAAAAAGTTAACTTTGGTCAAAATTATCATTCCTTGACCAATTGACAAAACCGTTGACCCAATAGGTCAACTTTTGACCAAAAAGTCAACATTGGTCCAAATGATCAATCCTTGACCTAATAACCAACCCATTGGCATAATAGGTCAACTTTTGAACAAAAAGTCAATTTTGGTTAAAATTGTCAATTTTTGAATTAATGAAAAATTTTTGACCCAATAAGTCAATCTTTGACAAAAAAGTCAACTTTGTTCAAAATGGTCAATCCTTGACCCAATGACAAACCCATTGACCCAATAGGTCAACTTTTGACCAAAAAGTTTATTTTGGTCAAAATAGTCAATTTTTGACTTAATGACCACCCATTGACCCAATAAGTCAAATTTTGACCAAAAAGTTAACTTTGGTTAAAATTGTTAATTTTTTACCCATTGACCCAATATGTCCACTTTTGACAAAAAAAATAATATTTGGTCAAAATGGTCAATTGTTGACCCAAGTACCAACTCATTGACCAAATAGATCAACTTTTGACCAAAAAGTCATCTTTGGTCAAAATGGTCAATTTATGACCCAATGACCACTCCGTTGACCCAATGAGTTAACTTTTGACCAAAAAGACGATTTTGGTCAAAATAATCAATTTTGGATCTAATGACCAATTATTGACCAGTAAGCCAATCTCAGACCAAAAAGTCAACTTTGGTCAAAATGGTCAATCCTTCGCCCAATGACTAACTCATCGACCCAAAAGGAGTACTTTTGACCAAAAAGTCAATTTTGGTCAAAATTGTCAATTTTTCACGACTAAAAAGTCAAATTTAGTCAAAATGATCAATTTCTGACCTAATGACCTAAATGTCAAATTTGGTGAAAATGGTCAATCCTTGATCCAATGACCAACTCATTGACCCAATTTGTCAACTTTTGACTAAAAAGTCAACTTTGGCCAAAATGATTACTCGTTGACCCAATGAGGAACCCATTGACCCAATAAGTCCACTTTTGACCAAAAAGTCAATTTTGCTCAAAAATTGTAAATATTTGAGCTAATCTCCCCCTCATTGACCAAAATAGGTTATCCTTTGACCATAAAGAACAACTTTGGTCAAAATGGTCAATACTTGACCCAATGACCAATCCATTGACCCAGTAGGTCAACTTTTGATCAAAAAGTCAATTTTGGTCTAATAATCAATTTTTGACCTAATGACTAATTATTGACCAAGTAAGTCAATGTCTGACCAAAAAGTCAACTTAGTTCAAAATGGTTAATCTTTGACCCAACGACAAACACATTGACTCAATAAGTTAACTTTTGACCAAAAAGATAACTTTTGTTAAAATGGTCAATTTTTGACCCAATGACCAACCCATTGACCCAATTGGTCAACTTTTGACCAAAAAAGCAACTTTAGTCAAAATGGTCAAGTTCTGAACCAATGACCAACCAATTGACCCACAGATCAACTTTTGACCAAAAAGTCAATTTTGATCAAAATAGTTAAATTTTGACCAAATAACAACTCATTGACCTAATAGGTCAACTTTTCACAAAAAAGTCAACTTTCGTTAAAATAGTCAATTCTTGATCCACTGACCAACGCATTGACCCAATAAATCAACTTTTGAACAAAAAGTCAATTTTGGTCAAAATAGTCAAATTTGACATATTGACCACCCATTGACCAAATATGCCAACCTTTGACCAAAAAGGTAACTTTGGTCAAAATGGTCAATCCTTGACTCAATGAGCAACTCATTGACCCAAAAGGACAACTTTTGAACAAAAAGTCAATTTTGGTCAAAATTGTCAATTTTAACCACCTCTTTGACCTAAAAGGTTAACTTTTGAACAAAAAGTCAAATTTGGTCAAAATGGTCAATTTCTGACACAATGACCTAAATGTTAACTTTGGTGAAAAAGTTTAATCCTTGATCCAAAGACCAACCCATTGACCCAATTTGTCAACTTTTGATTAAAAATTAAACATTGGCCAAAATGGTTAATCCTTGACCCAATGAGCAACCCATTGACCCAATAGGTCAACTTTTGACCAAAAAGTCTATTTTGCTCAAAATTATCAATTTTTGACCGAATGACCACCTCATTCACCTAAATAGGTCAACTTTTAGCCAAAAAGACAACTTTGGTTAAAATGGTTAATCCTTGACCCAATGCCTAACCCATAGTCTAAATAGGTCAACTTCTGACCAAAAAGTCAATTTTGGTCAAAATAGTTAATTTTTGACCTAATGACCAATTATTAACACAGAAAGCCAATCTCTGACCAAAATGTCAACTTTGCTCAAAATGGTCAATCCTTGACCCAATAGGTCAACTTTTGACCAAAAAGTTAACTTTGGTCAAAATGATCAATTCTTGACCAAATAACAAATTCATTGACCAAATTGGTCAACTTTTTGATTAAAAAGTTAACTTTGTCAAAATGGTCAATTTTTGACTCAATGAACACCGTTCACCCATTGGGTTAATTTTTTACCAAAAATTCAATTTTGGTCAAAATAGTCAATTTTTGATCTAATGACGGATTATTGACCTAATTAGTCAATTTCAGACCAAAATGTCAACTTTGGTCAAAATGGTCAATCCTTGACCCAATGACCAACCCATTGACCTAATAGGTCAACTTTTGACCAAAGAGTTACCTTTGGTCAAAATGATCAATCATTGACCCAATGACGAACCCATTGATCTAATAGGTCAACTTTTGACTAAAAAGTCAAGACAGTCAACTTTTGAATTAATGACCAAATATTGACCCAATAAGTCAATCTCTGACCAAGAACTTAACTTTGGTTAAAATGGTCAATCTTTGACCCAATAACAAACCCATTGACCCAATAGGTCAACAATTGACCAAAAAGTCAATTTTGGTCAAAATAGTCAATTTTTCACCTAATGATTACCCATTGACTCAATAGGTCAACTTTTGACCAAAAAGTCAACTTTGGTGAAAATGGTCAATTTTTGGTCAAAATGGTCAATTTTTGACCTAATGACCAACCCATTAACCCAATAGGTCAACTCTTGACTAAAAAGTCATCTTTGGTCAAAAAGTTCAATTTTTTATCCAATTACTATCTCATTGAATAAAACGGTCAACTTTTGACCAAAAAGTCAACTTTGGTCAAAATGGTGAATTTCTAACCCAATGAGTCAATCTCTGACCAAAAGGTCTACTTTGGTCAATATAGTCAACACTTGTCCCAATGACCAACCCATTGATCCTGTAGGTCAACTTTTGACCAAAAAGTCGAACTTTAATCATAATAGTCAATCCGCGACACCATGACCAAACCCATTAACACAACAGTTCGACTTTTGACCTAAAAGTTAATTTTTTTCAATATAGTCAATTTTTTACCTAATGACCACCCCATTGACCCACTATGTCAACTTTTGACCAAAAACCCAACTTTGGTCAAAATGGTCAATTTCTGACCCAATGGCCACCCCATTGACCCAAAGGTTAACTTTTAATCAAAAATTCAATTTGGTCAAAATAAGTCAATCTCTGACTAAAAAGTCAACTTTAGTAAAATGGTCAATCCTTGACACAATGACCAATTCATTGGCCTAATTAATCAACTTTTGACCAAAATGTAAACTTTGGTCAAAATGGTCAGTTTCTGACCCAATGACCCCCTGTTGACTGGGATAACTTTTGACCAAAAATTTAATTTTGGTCAAAAGAGGTCAACTTTTTACCAAAATTTCATCTATGGTCAAAATAGTCCATTTCTGACCCAATGACCACCACGTTGGCCCAATGGGTTAACTTTTCAAAAAAAATTAATTTTGGTCAAAATAATCAATATTTAACCTAATGACCAATTATGGACCCAGCAAGTCAATCTCTGACCAAAAAGTCAACTTTGGTCAAAATAGTCAATCCTTGACCCAAAGAAAAACCCATTGACCCAATAGGTCAACTTTTGTCCAAAAAGTCAACTTTGATCAAAATGGTCAATTTTTGATCTAATGACCACCAATTAACCCAATGGGTCAACTTTTGACCAAAAAGTCAACATTGGTCAAAATGGTCAATTTTTGACCCAATAACAAAACCATTGACTCAATAGATCAAATTTTGACCAAAACCTTATCTTCAGTTAAAATAGTCAATTCATGACCCAATTACCAATTCATTGACTAAATATGTCAACTTTTGGTGAAAAAGTCAACTTTATTCAAAATGGTCAATTTCTAACCCAATGGGTCAATTTTTGACCAAAAATTTAATTTTGGTCAAAATAATCATTTATTGACCTATGACCAACTAATCACCCAATAAGTCAATCTCTTACTAAAAAATCAACTTTGGTCAAAATGGTCAATCCTTGACCATATGACTAACCCATTGACCCAATTGGTCAACTTTTGACCGAAAAGTCAACTTTGCTCAAAATAGTCAATCATACGACCAACCCATTGACCCAATAGGTAAACTTTTGAACAAAAAAATTAATTTTAGTCAAAATAGTCAATTTTGACCTAATGACCAATTATTGACCCACTAAGCCAATCTTTGACCAAAAAGTCAACTTTGGTCAAATTGGCAAATCCTTGACCCAATGACCAACCCATTTACCCAATTTGTCAACTTTTGACCAAAAATTTAACTTTGGTCAAAATGGTCAATCCTTGACCCAATCACCAACCCATTGAACCAATTGGTCAACTTTTGACCAAAAAGTCAACTTTGGTCAAATAGTCAATCATAGACCCAACGACCAACCCATTGACCCAATAGGTCAACTTTTGACCAAAAAGTCAACTTTGGTCAAAATGGTCAAACCTTGACCCAATGACCAACTCATTGTCCCAAAAGGACAACTTGTGACTTAAAAGTCAATTTTTGCAAAATTGTCAATTTTTTACCTAATGGCCTCCTCATTGACTTAAATAGGTCTACTTTCATTAAAAAGACAACTTTGGTCAAAATGATCAATTTGATCCAATGATCAACCCATTGACCCAATAGGTCAACTTTTGACCAAAAAGACAATTTTGGTCAAAATTGTCAATTTTTAACCTAATGACCAATTATTGACTCAGTAAGTCAATATCTGACCAAAAAGTCAGCTTTGGTGAAATTGATCAATCCTTGACATAATGACCAACCCATTGACCCAATAGGTCAGCTTTTGATAAAAATGTCAACTTTGGTCAAGATGATCAATCATTGACCCAATGACCAACCCATTGGCCTAATAGGTCAACTTTTGACCAAAAATTCAATTTTGGTCAAAATAGTTAATTTTTGAATTAATGACCAATTATTGACACAATAAGTCAATCTCTGACCAAAAAGTTAACTTTGGTCAAAATCGTCAATCCTAGTCCCAAAGATAAACACATTGACCCAATAGATCAAATTTTGACCAAAAAGATATCTTCGGACAAAATAGTCAGTTCATGACCCAATTACCAACTCGTTGACCAAATATGTCAACTTTTGGCGAAGAAGTTAACTTTGTTCAAAATGGTCAATTTCTGACCCAATGGCCACCCCGTTGACCCAATGGGTCAACTTTTGACCAAAAATTTAATTTTGGTCAAAATAATTAATTTTTGACCTAATGACCAAATATTGACCCAATAACTCAATCTCTTACTAAAAAGTCAACTTTGGTCAAAATGGTCAATCCTTGACCCAATGACAAAACCATTAACCTAATTGGTCAACTTTTGACCAAAAAGTCAACTTTGGTCAAAATAGTCAATCATAGACCCAATGACAAACCCATTGACCTAATGACCAATTTTTGACCTAGTAAGCCAATCTCTGACCAAAAAGTCAACTTTGGTCAAAATGGTCAATCTTTGACCCAATGACCAACCCATTGATCCAATATGTCAACTTTCGACAAAAAATTTAACTTTGGTCAAAATGGTTAATCCTTGACCCAACGACCAACCCATTGGCCTAATTTTTGACAAAAAGTTAATTTTGGTCAAAATAGTCAATTTTTTAATTAATAACCAATTTTTGACCCAATAAGTCAATATCTGACGAAGAAGTCAACTTTCGTTAAAATGGTCAATCCTTGACCCAATGACAAACCCATTGATCCAAAAGGTCAACTTTTGACCAAAAAGTCAATTTTGGTCAAAAAATTCAATTTTTGACCTAATGACCACCCATTGACCCAATAGGTCAGCTTTGGTCAAATTGGTCAATTTTTGATCCAATGACTAACCCATTGACCCAATAGGTCAACTTTTGACTAAAAAGTTAACTTTAGTCAAATTAGTCAATTCTTAACGCAATTTCTAACTGGTTGACCAAATAGGTCAACTTTTGACCAAAAAGTCAATTTTGGTATAATGGTCAATTTCTGACCCAATGACCACCCCGTTGACCCGATGTGTAAACTTTTGACTAAAAATTCAATTTTGGTCAAAATATTCAATTTTTGACCTAATGACCAATTATTGACCCAATAAGTCAATTTCTGACCAAAAAGTTAACTTTGGTCAAAATGGTCAATCCTTAACCCAATGATAAACCCATTGACCCAATATGTCAACTTTTAACCAAAAAGTCAATTTTGGTCAAAATAGTTAATTTTTGACATAATGACCACCCATTGATCCAATAGGTCAACTTTTGACTAAAAAGTCAACATTGGTTAAAATGGTCAATTTTTTACCCAACGATGAACCCATTGACCAAATAGATCAATTCTTGACCCAATTACCAACCCATTGACCAAAGTGTTCAACCTTTGACCAAAAAGTCAACTTTGGTCAAAATGGTCAATTTCGGACCTAATGATCACCCCGTGACCCAATGGGTTAACTTTTGAAAAAAATTAATTTTGTTCAAAATAATCAACTTTTCACCTAATGGCCAATTATTGACCCAATAAGTCAATCTCTGACCAAAAAGTCAACTTTGGTCAAAATAATCAATTTTTGAGCCAATGACAAACCCATTGACCCAATAGTTTATCTTTTGACTAAAAAGTTAATTTAGGTCAAAATAGTCAATTTTTGACTTAATGACCACCCTTTGACCCAATAGGTCAATTTTTGACGAAAAAGTTAATTTTTTGACCTAATGACAAATTATAGACCCACAGAAGCCAATCTCTTGCCAAAAACTCAATTTTGGTCGAAATGGTCGATCTTGACCTAATGACCAACCCATCGACCCAATACGTCAACTTTTGACCAAAAAGTCAACTTTGGCCAAAATGATCAAGTTTTGACCCAATGGCCAACCCATTGACCCAATAGATCAAATTTAAACCAAAAAGTCATCTTTGGTCAAAATGGCCAATTCTTGGTCCAATTACCAACTGATTGACCAAATAAGTCAACTTTGACCAAAAGGTCAACTTTGTTCAAAATGGTCAATTTCTGACCTAATGACCACCCCGTTGACCCAATGTGTCAACTTTTGACCAAAAATTTATTTTTTCTCAGAATAATCAATTTTTGACCTAATGAACAATTATTGACCCAAAAAGTCAGTCTATGACCAAAAAGTCAACTTTGGTCAAAATGCTCAATCCTTAACCCAATGACCAACCCACTGACCTAATATATCGACTTTTAACGAAAAAGTCAATTTTGGGTCAAAATAGTAAATTTTTTACTTAATGACCAATTATTTGTCCAATTTGACAAAATTTGATCAAAAAGTCAACTTTAGTCAATGTGGCCAATCTTTGACCCAATGACCAACTCATTTACCTAAAAGGATAACTTTTGACCAAAAAGTCAATTTTGGTCAAAATTGTCAATTTTTGATCTAATGACCACCTCATTGACCCAAAAGGTGAACTTTTGACCAAAAGTCGAATATGGTCAAAATGATCAATTTCTGACACAATGACCGAAAGTGAACCTTGGTCAAAATGGTCAATTCTTGACCCAATGACCAACTCATTGACCCAATGACCAACCCATTTACCCAAATTGTCAACTTTTGACCAAAAATTTAACTTTGGTCAAAATGGTCAATCCTTGACCCAATGACCAACTCATTGACCCAATAGGTCAACTTTTGACCAAAAAGTCTACTTTGGTCAAAAATGGTCAATACTGGCCCAATGACCAACTCATTGACCCAAAAGGACAACTTTTATCTCAAAAGTCATTTTTGGTCAAAATGGTTAATTTTTAACCAAATGACCGCCTCATTGACTTAAATAGGTCAACTTTTGATCAGAAAGACAACTTTGATCAAAATGGTCAATCCTTGATCCAATGACCTACTCATTGACCCAATAAGTCAACTTTTGACCAAAAAGTCAATTTTGGTCAAAGTAGTCAATTTTGATCAAAATAGTCAATTTTTGACCTAATGACCAATTATTGACCCAGTAAGCCAATCTCTGACCAAAAGTCAACTTTGGTCAAAATGATCAATCCTTGACATAATGACCAACCCATTGACCCAATAGGTCAACTTTTGACCAAAAAGTCAACTTTGGTCAAAATGATCAATAAGTGACCCAATGACCAACCCATTGGCCTAATAGGTCAACTTTTGACCAAAAATTCAATTTTGGTCAAAATAGTCATTTTTTGAATTAATGACCAATTATTGACCCAATAAGTCAATCTCTGACCAAAAAGTTGACTTTGGTCAAAATGGTCAATCCTTGACCCAAAGACAAACCCATTGACCAAATAGGTCAACTTTTGAGCAAAATATCAATTTTGGTCAAAATAGTCGATTTTTGACTTAATGACCACTCATTGAGCCAATAGGTCAACTTTTGACCCAAAAGTCAGCTTTGATCAAAATGGTCAATTTTTGACCCAATGACCAACTCGTTTACCCAATAGGTCAACTTTTGACCAAAAAAGTCATCTTTGGTCAAAAAGCTTAATTCTTGACCCAATTTCCAACTCGTTGAACAAATAAGTCAACTTTTTTCCAAAAAGTAAACTTTTGTCAAAATGGTCAATTTCTAACCCAATGACCACCCCGTTGACCCAATGGGTTAACTTTTGACAAAAAATTTAATTTTGGTCAAAATAATCAATTTTTGACTTAATAACCAATTATTGACCCAATAAGTCAATCTCTTACTAAAAAGTCAACTTTAGTCAAAATGGTCAATCTTTGACCCAATAACCAACCCATTGACCCAAAAAGTCTACTTTGGACAAAATGATCAATCCTTGACCCAATGACCAACCCATTAGCCTAATAGGTCAGCTTTGGCCAAAAAGTCAATTTTGGTCAAAATAGTCAATTTTTGAATTAATGACCCATTATTGACCCAATAAGTCAATCTTTGACCAAAATGTTTACTTTGGTCAAAATGATCAATCCTTGACCGAATGATAAACTCATTGACCCAATAGGTCAACCTTTGACCAAATAGTTAATATTGGTCAAAATAATCAATTTTTGACTTAATGACCAATTGCCAATTGACTGTGCCAACTTTTGACCAAAAAGTCAACTTTGGTCAAAATGGTCAATTTTTGACCCAATGACTAACCCATTGGTCCAATAGGTCAACTTTTGACCAAAAAGTCATCTTCGGTCAAAATGGTCAATTCTTGACCAAATTACCAACTCTTGACCAAATAGGTCAACTTTTGAACAAAAACCCAACTTTGATCAAAATGATTAATTTCTGACCCAATGACCACCCAGTTGAGTCAATGGGCTAATTTTTGACAAAAAATTCAATTATGGTCAAAATAGATTAGTTTGACCAAATGACCAATTATTGACCCAATGAGTCAATCTCTGACCAAAAAGTCAACTTTGGTCAAAATGGTTAATCCTTGGCCCAATGACAAATCCAATGACTCAATAGGTCAACTTTTGACCAAAAAGTCAATTTTGATCTAAATAGTCAATTTTTGACTCAATGTCCACCCATTGTCCCAATAGGTCAACTTTTGACCAAAAAGTTAACTTATATCAAAATAATCAATTTTTGACCAAATGACCAAGTCATTGACCCAATAAATTAACTTTTGACCAAATACTCAACTTTGGTCAAAATGATCAATCATGTAACCCATTGACAATTTTTAACCTAATGACCATCCATTGACCCAATAGGTCAATTTGATCAAATTGGTCAATTTTTGACCCAATGACCAATCCATTGACCCAATAGGTCAACTTTTGACAAAAAAGTCATCTTTGGTCAAAATGGTTAATTCTTAACCCAATTACCAACTTTTTAACCAAGTAGGTCAACTTTTAACCAAAAAGTCAATTTTGGTCAAAATGGTCAATTTCTGACCCAATGACCACCTTGTTCACCCAATGGGTAAACTTTTGACTAAAAATTCAATTTTGGTCAAAATATTCAAATTTTGACCTGATGACCAATTATTGACCCAATACGCCAATTTCTGACTAAAAAGTCAACTTTGGTCAAAATGGTCAATCATTGAACCAATGACAAAATCATTTACCCAATAGGTCAACTTTTGACCAAAAAGTTAATTTTGGTCAAAATAGTCAATTTTTGACAAAATAACCACACATTGACCCAATATGTCAACTTTTGACCAAAAAGTCAACTTTGGTCAAAATTATCAATTTTTCACCAAATGACAACCCATTGACCCAATAGATCACCTTTTGACCAAAAAGTCATATTCGGTTAAAAAGGTCAATTCTTGACCCAATTACCAACTCATTGACCTAATTTGTCATCTTTTGACCAAAAAGTCAACTTTGGTCAAAATGGTCAATTTTTGAGCCAATGATCACCCCTTGACCCAATGGGTCAAGTTTAAAAAAAATTTTAATTTTGGTCAAAATAATTAATTTTTGACCTAATGAACAACTATTGACCCAATAAGTTAATCTCGTACCAAAAAGTCAACATTGGTTAAAATTGTCAATCCTTGATTCAAAGGTAAACCCATTGACCCAAGAGGTTAAATTTTGACCAAAAAGTCAATTTTGGTTAAAATTGTCAATTTTTGATCTAATGACCACCCATTGACCCAATTGATCAACTTTTGACCAAGAAGACAACTTTGGTCAAAATGGTCAATTTTTGACCTAATGACCAACTCACTGACCCGAAAAATTATGTTTTGACCAAAAAGCCATCATCGGTTAAAATGGTCAATTCTTGACCCAATTACCTATTCATTGACCAAATAAGTCAACTTTTGACCAAAAAGTCAACTTTTGTCAAAATGGTCAATTTCTGATCCAATGACGACCCCGTCGAGCCAAAGGGTAAACATTTGACCAAAAATTTAATTTTAGTCAAAATAATCAATTTTTGACCTAATGACCAATTAATCACCCAAAAAGCCAATCTCTAGCAAAAAGTCAACTTTGGTCAAAATTGTCAATCCTTGACCTAGTGACCAACCCATTGACCCAATAGGTCAATGTTTGACCAAAAAGTCAACCTCGGTCAAAATGGTCAATTCATGACCAAATGACAAACCTAATGACCCAAAAGTTTAACTTTTGACCAAAAAGTCAATTTTGGTCAAAATAGTCAATTTTTTACCTAATGACCAATTATTGACCCAATAAGCCAATCTCAGACAAAAAAGTTAACTTTGGTCAAAATTATCATTCCTTGACCCAATGATAAACCCGTTAACCCAATAGGTCAACTTTTGACCAAAAAGTCAACATTAGTCCAAATGATCAATCCTTGACCTAGTGACCAACCCATTGGCCTAATAGGTCAACTTTTGAACAAAAAGTCAATTTTGGTTAAAATTGTCTATTTTCGAATTAACGAAAAATTTTTGACCCAATAAGTTAATCTTTGACAAAAAAGTCAACTTTGTTCAAAATGGTCAATCCTTGACCAGATGACAAACCCATTGACCCAATAGGTCAACTTTCGACCAAAAAGTCAATTTTGGTCAAAATAGTCAATTTTTGACTTAATGCCCACTCATTGACCCAATAAGTCAAATTTTGACCAAAAAGTCAACTTTGGTTAAAATGGTTAATTTTTTACCCATTGACCCAATATGTCAACTTTTGAAAAAAAAATAATATTTGGTCAAAATGGTTAATCATTGACCCAAGTACCAACTCATTGACCAAATAGATCAACTTTTGACCAAAAAGTCAACTTTGGTCAAAATGGTCAATTTCTGACCCAATGACCACCTCGTTGACCCAATGGGTTAACTATGAATAAAAAATTAATTTTGGTCAAAATAGGTTAACTTTTGACCAAAAAGTCATCTTTGGTCAAAATGGTCAATTTCTGACCCAATGACCACCCTGTTGACCCAATGGGTTAACTTTTGACCAAAAAGACGATTTTGGTCAAAATAATCAATTTTGGATCTAATGACCAATTATTGACCAGTAAGCCAATCTCAGACCAAAAAGTCAACTTTGGTCAAAATGGTCAATCCTTGACCCAATGAACAACCTAGTGACCCAATAGGTCAACTTGTGACCAAAAAGTCAATTTTGGTCAGAATAGTCAAATTTTGACCTAATGACCAAATATTGACCCAGTAGGTCAACTTTTGACCAAAAAGTCAATTTTGGTCAGAATAGTTAATTTTTGACCTAATGACCAATTATTGACACAGTAAGCCAATCTCTGACCAAAATGTTAACTTTGGTCAAAATTTTTAATCTTTGATCCAATGACAAACCCATTGACCCAATAGGTCAAATTTTGACAAAAAAGTCATCTTTGGTCAAAATGGTCAATTTCTAAACCAATGACCAACTCATTGACCCAATAGGTCAACTTTTGCCCAAAAAGTCAACTTTGGCCAAAATGGTCAAACCTTGACCCAATGACTAACCCATTGACCCAATAGGTCAACTTTTGAAAAGAGTCAATTTTGGACAAAATAGTCAAATTTTGACCTAATGACCACCCATTGACCAAATAGGTCAACTTTTGACTAAAAAGTCAACTTTGGTAAAAATGATTATTTTTTTACCCACTAACCAACCCATTGACCCAATATGTCAACTTTTGAATAAAAAGTCAACTTTAGACGAAATAATCAATTTTTGACCTAATGCCCAACACATTGATCCGATAAGTCAACTTGGGAACAAAAAGTCAATTTGGGTCAAAATAGTCAATTTTTGACCTCATGACCAATTATTAACCCAATAAGTTAATCTCTGACCAAAAGTCAACTTTGGTCATAATGGTCAATCATGGACCCAATGACAAACCCATTGGCCCAATAGGTCAACTTTTAACCAAAAGCTCAACTTTGGTCAAAATGGAAAATCCTTGACCCAATGACCAGCCCCACTAACTCAATAGATCGACTTTTGACAAAAATTCAATTTTGGTCAAAATAGAAAATTTTTGACTTAATGACAAATTATTGACCCAATAGGTCAACTTTTGACCAAAAAGTCAACTTTGGTCAAAATGGTCAATCCTTGGCCCAATGACTAACTCATCGACCCAAAAGGACTACTTTTGACCAAAAAGTCAATTTTGTTCAAAATTGTCAATTTTTCGCCTAATGACCTCCTCATTGACCATAAAGGGCAACTTTTGACTAAAAAGTCAAATTTTGTCAAAATGATCAATTTCCGACCTAATGACCTAAATGTCAAATTTGGTGAAAATGGTCAATCCTTGATCCAATGACCAACTCATTGACCCAATTTGTCAACTTTTGATTAAAAAGCCAACTTTGGCCAAAATGATTACTCGTTGACCTAATGACGAACCCATTGACCCAATCGGTCCACTTTTGACTAAAAAGTCAATTTTGCTCAAAAATTGTAAATATTTGAGCAAATCTTCGCCTCATTGACCAAAATAGGTTAACCTTTGATCATAAAGAACAACATTGGTCAAAATGGTCAATACTTGACCCAATGACCAACCCATTGACCCAATAGGTCAACTTTTGATAAAAAAGTCAATTTTGGTCAAATAATCAATTTTTGACCTAATGACTAATTATTGACCAAGTATGTCAATCTCTGACCAAAAGTCAACTTAGTTTAAAACTGTTAATCTTTGACCCAACGACAAACCCATTGACTCAATAGGTTAACTTTTGACCAAAAAGATAACTTTTGTTAAAATGGTCAATCTTTGACCCAATGACCAACCCATTGACCCAATAGGTCAACTTTTGACTAAAAAGACAACTTTAGTCGAAATGGTCAAGTTCTGAACCAATGACCAACCAATTGACCCACTAGGTCAACTTTTGACCAAAAAGTCAATTTTGATCAAAATAGTTAAATTTTGACCGAATAACAACTCATTGACCCAATAGGTCAACTTTTGACAAAAAAGTCAACTTTGGTCAAAATGGTCAATTCTTGATCCACTGGACAACGCATTGGCCCAATAAATCAACTTTTGAGCAAAAAATCAATTTTGGTCAAAATAGTCAAATTTTGACAAATTGACATCCCATTGACCAAATATGTTAACCTTTGACCAAAAAGGTGACTTTGGTCAAAATAATCAATCCTTGACTCAATGAGCAACTCATTGACCCAAAAGGAAAACTTTTGAACAAAAAGTTAATTTTGGTCAAAATTGTCAATTTTAACCACCTCTTTGACCCAAATGGTCAACTTTTGAACAAAAAGTCAAATTTGGTCAAAATGGTCAATGTCTGACACAATGATTTAAATGTTAACTTTGGTGAAAAGTTTAATCCTTGATCTAAAGACCAACCCATTGACCCAATTTGTCAACTTTTGATTAAAAATTAAACTTTGGCCAAAGTGGTTAATCCTTGACCCAATGCGCAACCCATTGTCCCAATAGGTCAACTTTTGACCAAAAACTCAATTTTGCTCAAAATTGTCAATTTTTGACCGAATGACCACCTCATTCACCTAAATAGGTCAACTTTGGCCAAAAAGACAACTTTGGTCAAAATGGTTAATCCTTGACCCAATGACTAACTCATAGTCTAAATAGGTCAACTTTTGACCAAAAAGTCAATTCTGGTCAAAATAGTAAATTATTGACCTAATGACCAATTATTGACCCAGAAAGCCAATCCCTGACCAAAAATTCAACTTTGCTCAAAAGGGTCAATCCTTTACCCAATAGGTCAACTTTTGACCAAAAAGTTAACTTTGGTCAAAATGATCAATCCTTGACCTAATGACCAACACATTGGTCTAATAGGTCAACTTTTGACCAAAAAGCCAATTTTGATCAAAATAGTCAATTTTTGAATTAATGACCAATTATTGACCCAAAAAGTCAATCTCTAACCAAAAGTCAACTTTGGTCAAAATGGTTAATCCTTGACCCAATGACCAACCGATTGACCCATTAGGTCAACTTTTAACCAAAAAGTCAACTTTGGTCAAAAATGGTAAATCCTTAACCCAATGACCAGCTCAGTGACCCAATAGGTCAACTTTTGACCAAAAAGTCAATTTTGGTCAAAATAGTCAATTTTGAACAAAATGGCCAATTATTAACCAGTAAGCTAATCTCTGACCAAGAAGTCAACTTTGGTCAAAATGGTCATTCCTTGAACTAATGACCAACCCATTGACCCAATAGGTGAACTTTTGACCAAAAAGTTTACTTTGGTCAAGATGATCAATCCTTGACCCAATGACCAAAGCATTTTCATAATAGGTTAACTTTTGACCAAAAAATCATTTTGGGTTAACATAGTCAATTTTTTAACTAATGATCAATTATTGACCCAATAAGTCAATATCTGACCAAAAAGTCAACTTTGGTCAAAATGGTCAATCCTTGACCCAATGACAAAGCCATTGACCCACTAAGTTAAATTTTGACCAAAAGGTTAATTTTGGTCAAAATAGTCAATTTTTGAGCTAATGAACACCCATTGACCCAATAGGTCAACTTTTATCCAAAAAGTCAACTTTGGTTAAAATGGTCAATTTTTGACCCAATGACCAACCCCATTGACCCAATATGTCAACTTTTGACCAAAAAGTCTTCATTTTTCAAAATGGTCAATTCTTGACCAAATTACAAACTCATTGACCAAATTGGTCAACTTTTTGATTAAAAAGTTAACTTTGTCAAAATGGTCAATTTTTGACTCAATGAACACTGTTCACCCATTGGGTTAATTTTTTACCAAAAATTCAATTTTGGTCAACATAGTCAATTTTTGATCTAATGACGGATTATTGACCCAATTAGTCAATTTCAGACCAAAATGTCAACTTTGGTCAAAATGGTCAATCCTTGACCTAATGACCAACCCATTGACCTAATAGGTCAACTTTTGACCAAAAAGTTACGTTTGGTCAAATGATCAATCATTGACCCAATGACGAACCCATTGATCTAATAGGTCAACTTCTGACTAAAAAGTCAATTTTGGTCAAGACAGTCAACTTTTGAATTATTGACCAATTATTGACCCAATAAGTCAATCTCTGACCAAAAACTTAACTTTGGTCAAAATGGTCATTCCTTGACCCAATAACAAACCCATTGACCCAATAGGAAAACAATTGACCAAAAAGTCAATTTTGGTTAAAATAGTCAATTTTTCACCTAATGATTACTCATTGACTCAATAGGTCAACTTTTGAACAAAAAGTCAACTTTGGTCAAAATGGTCAATTTTTGGTCAAAATGGTCAATTTTTGACCTAATGACCAACCCATTAACCAAATAGGTCAACTTTTGACTAAAAAGTCATCTTTGGTCAAAATGTTCAATTTTTGATCCAATTACTAACTCATTGAATAAAACGGTCAACTTTTGACCAAAAAGTCAACTTTGGTCAAAATGGTGAATTTCTAACCCAATGACCATCCCGTTGACCCAATGGGTTAACTTTTGACCAAAAATTCAATTTTGGCCAAAATATTCAATTTTTGACCTAGTGACCAATTATTGACCGAATAAGTCAATCTTTGACCAAAAAATTAACTTTGGTCAAAATAGTCAATCCATGACCCAATGACAAACCCTTTGACCCAATAGGTCGACTTTTGACCAAAAAGTCAAGTTTGGTTAAAATGGTCAATTTCTGACCCAATGACCAACCCATTAACCAATTGGTCAACTTTTGACTAAAAAGTCAACTTTGGTCAAAATGGTCAATACTTGACCCAATAACCAAACCAAAAAGTTATATTCGGTCAAAATGGTCAATTCTTGACCCAATTACCAACTCATTGACCAAATTGGTTAACTTTTGACCAAAAAGTCAACTTTAGTCAAAATGGTCAATTTCTAACGCAATGATCAACCCGTGATGGGTCAACTTTTGAAAAAAAAATTTAATTTTGGTCAAAATAACCAATTTTTAACCTAATGACCAATTATTGTCCAAATAAGTTAATCTCTGACCAAAAAGTCATCTTTAGTCAAAATGGTCAATCCTTGAACGAATGACAAACCCATTGACCCAATAGTTCAACTTTTGACCAAAAAGTCAATTTTGGTCAAAATAGTCAATTTTTGACTTAATGACCACCCATTGACCCAATAGGTCAACTGTTGACCAAAAAGTCAATTTTGGTTAAAATAATCAATTTTTGACTTAATGATAAATTATTGACCCAGTAAGCCAATCTTTGACCAAAAACTGAACTTTGGTCAAAATGGTCAATCCTTGACCCATGGCCAACTGATTGACCCAATAGGATAACTTTTGACCAAAAAGTCAACTTTGGTCAAAATGATCAATCCTGGACCCAATGACGAACTACTTGGCCTAAAAGGTCAACTTTTGACCAAAAAGTCAATTTTGGTCAAAATAGACAATTTTTGAATTAATGACCAATTATTGATTCAATAAGTCAATCTTTGATCAAAAAGTCAACTTTGGTCAAAATGGTCAATCATTGACCCAATGGCAAACCCATTGACCCAATAGGTAAATTTTTGACAAAAAAGTCAATTTTGGTCAAAATAGGCAATTTTTGACTTAATGACCTCCCATGGACCAAATAGGTCAACTTTTGACCAAAAAGTCAACTTTGGCTAAAATGGTTAATTTTTGACCCAATGGCCAACCCATTGACCCAATAGATCAAATTTTAATCAAAAAGTCATCTTCGGTCAAAATGCCCAATTCTTAACCCAATTACCAACTCATTAACCAAATAAGTCAACTTTTGACCAAGAAGTCAACTTTGTACAAAATGGTCAATTTTTTATCCAATGACCATCCCTTGACCCAATGGGTCAACTTTGGACCAAAAATTTAATTTTTCTCAAAATAATCAATTTTTGACCTAATGACCAATTATTGACCCAATATGTCAATCTTTGACCAAAAAGTCAACTTTGGTCAAAATGGTCAATCCTTGACCCAATGACCAACCCACTGACCCAATATATCGACTTTTGACCAAAAAGTCAATTTTGGTCAAAATAGTAAATTGTTGACTTAATGACCAATTATTTGTCCAATAGGACAACATTTGATTAAAAAGTCAACTTTGGTTAAAATGGTCAATCCTTGACCCAATGACTAACTCATTGACCCAAAAGGATTACTTTTAACCAAAAAGTTAATTTTAGTCAAAATTGTCAATTTTTAATCTAATGAACACCTCATTGACCCAACCGGGGAGCTTTTAACAAAAAAAGTCAAATATGGTCAAAATTGTCAATTTCAGACACAGTGACCTAAAGTCAACTTTGGTCAAAATGGTCCATCATTGACCCAATGACCAATTCATTGACCCAATAGGTAAATTTTGACCAAAAAGTCAAATTTTGTCAAAATGGTTAATCCTTGATCCAATAACCAACTCATTGACCCAAAAGGACAACTTTTGACTTAAAAGTCAATTTTGGTCAAAATTGTCAATTTTTGACCCAATGACAGCCTCATTGACTTTAATAGGTCAACTTTTGTTCAAAAAGACAACTTTGGTAAAAATGGTCAATCCTTGATCCAATGACCAACCCATTTACCCAACAGGTCAACTATTGACTAAAAAGTCAATTTTGTCAAAATAGTCAATTTTAGACCTAATGACCAATTTTTGACCCAGTAAGCCAACCTCTGACCAAAAAGTCAACTTTGGTCAAAATGACCAATCCTTGATATAATGACCAACCCATTGACCCAATAGGTCAACTTTTAACCAAAAAGTCAACTTTGGTCAAAATGATCAATCATTGACCTAATGACCAACCCATTGGCCTAATAGGTCAATTTTTGACCAAAAATTCAATTTTGGTCAAAATAGTCAATTTTTGAATTAATGACCAATTATTGACCCAATAAGTCAATATCTGACCAAAAAGTTAACTTTGGTCAAAATGGTCAATCTTTGACCCAAAGACAAACACATTGATCGAATATGTCAACTTTTGACCAAAATGTCAATTTTGGTCAAAATAGTTAATTGTTGACCTAATGACCACTCATTGAGCCAATTGGTCAACTTTTGACCTAAAAAGTCAACTTTGGTCAAAATGGTCAATTTTTGACCCAATGACAAACTCATTTACCCAATAGGTCCACTTTTGACAAAAAATCATATTTGGTCAAAATGGTTAATTCTTGACCCAATTTCCAACTCATTGAACTAATAGGTCAACTTTTGTCCAAATGTAAACTTTTGTGAAAATGGTTAATTTCTGACCCAATGACCTCCCCGTTCACCCAAAGGGTTAACTTTCAACCAAAAATTCAATTTTGGTCAAAATAGACAAATTTTGACCTAACAACCAATTATTGACACAATAAGTCAATCTCTGACCAAAATGTCAACTTTGGTCAAAATTGTCAATCCCTGAGTCAATGAAAAACCCAATGGCCTAATTGGTCAACTTTTGACCAAAAAGTTAAATTTGGTCAAAATAGTCAATTTTTGACTTAATGACCACCCATTAACCGAATAGGTCTACTTTTGACCAAAAAGTCACCTTTGGTCAAAATGGTCAATCCTTGACCCAATGACCAACCCAGTGACCCAATAGATCAAATTTTGACCAAAAAGTTATCTTCAGTCAAAATAGTCAATTTTTGACCCAATTACTAACTCATTGACCAAATATGTCATTTCATGAACCAATTACCAACTCATTGAAAAAATATGTCAACTTTTGGCGAAAAAGTCAACTTTGTTCAAAATGGTCAATTTCAGACCCATTGGGTCAAATTTTGACCAAAAATTTAATTTTGGTCAAAATAATCAATTTTTGACCTAATGACCAATTATTGATCCAATAAGTCAATCTCTTACTAAAAAGTCAACTTTGGTAAAAATAGACAATTCTTAACCCCATGACCAATCCATTGACCCAATTAGTCAACTTTTGACCAAAAAGTCATCATTGATCAAAATAGTCAATCATTGACCCAAAGACCAACCCATTGACCCAATAGGCCAACTTTTGAACAAAAAAATCAATTTTGTTCAAAATAGTCAATTTTTAATCTAATGACCAATTATTGACCCAGTAAGCCAATCTCTAACCAAAAAGTCAACTTTGGTTAAAATAATCAATCATTGACCCAATGACCAACCAATTGACCCAATTTGTCAACTTCTAACCAAAAATTTAACTTTGGTCAAAATGATCAATCCTTGACCGAATGACCAACCCATTGGCCTAATTGGTCAACTTTTGACCAAAAGGTTAATTTTGGTCAAAATATTCAATTTTTTAATTAATGACCAATTATTGACCCAATAAGTCAATCTCTGGCCAAAAAGTCAACTTTCATCAGAATGGTCAATCCTTGACCCAATGACGAACCCGTTGATCCAATAGGTTAACTTTTGACCAAAAAGTCAATTTTGGTATAAATAGTCAATTTTTGACCTAATGGCCACCCATTGACCCAATAGGTTAACTTTGGTTAAATTGGTCAATTTTTGACCCAATAACTAACCCATTGACCCAATAGGTCAACTTTTGACTAAAAATTCATCTTTGGTCAAAGTGTTCAATTCTTAACACAATTACCAATTGATTGACCAAATATGTGAACTTTTGACCAAAAAATTAACTTTGGTAAAAATGGACAATTTCTGACCAAATGACCACCCCGTTCACCCGATGGGTAAATTTTTTACTAAAAGTTCAATTTTGGTCAAAACATTAAATTTTTTACCTAATGACCAATTATTGACCCAATAAGTCAATTTCTGACCAAAAAGTCAACTTTGGTCAAAATGGTCAATCTTTGACCCAATGAAAAACCCGTTGACCCAATAGGTCAACTTTTGACCAAATAGTCAAATTTGGTCAAAATAGTTAATTTTTGACTTAATGACCACCCATTGACCCAATAGGTCAACTTTTGACCAAAAAGTCAATTTTGGACAAAATAGTCAATTTTTGACCTAATGACAAAATATTAATCAAGTAAGCCAATCTCTGACCAAGAACTCAACTTTGGTCAAAATGGTCACTCCTTGACCCAATGGCCAACCCATTGACCTAATAGGTCAACTTTTGACCAAAAAGTCAACTTTGTCACAATGATCAATCCTGGACCCAATGACGAACCCATTGGCCTAAAAGGTCAACTTTTGACCAAAATGTCAATTTTGGTCAAATAGACAATTTCAATTATCGATCGATTATTGACCCAATAAGTTAATCTTTGACCCAAAATGTCAACTTTGGTCAAAATTGTTAATATTTGACCCAATGACAAACACATTGACCCAATAGGTCAACTTTTAATAAAAAAAGTCAATTTTGGTTAAAATATGCAATTTTTGACTTAATGACCTCCCATTGACCCAATAGGTCAACTTTTGACCAAAAGTCAACTTTGGTCAAAATGGTCATTTTTTGACCCAATGACCAGCCCATTGATCCAATAGATCAAATTTTAACCAAAAAGTCATTTTCGGTTAAAATGGCCAATTCTTGACCCAATTACCAACTCATTGACTAAATAAGTCCACTTTTGACCAAAAAGTCAACTTTGATCAAAATGGTCAATTTCTAAACCAATGACCAACCCGTTGACCCAAAGGGTCATCTTTTGACCAAAAATTTAATTTTTCTCAAAATAATCAATTTTTGACCTAATGACCAATTATTGACCGAATAAGTCAATTTATGACCAAAAAGTCAACTTTGGTCAAAATGGTAAATCCTTGACCTAATGACCAACCGACTGACACAATATATCATCTTTTGACAAAAAAGACAATTTTGGTCAAAATTGTAAAATTTTGACTTAATGACAAATTATTTGTCCAATAGGACAACATTTGATCAAAAAGTCAACTTTGGTCAAAATGGTTAATCCTTGACCCAATGACCAACTCGTTCACCCAAAAGGATAACTTTTGACCAAAAAGTCAATTTTGGTCAAAATTGTTATTTTTTGATCTAATGACCACCTCATTAACCTAAAAGGTAAACTTTTGACCAAAAAGTGAAATATGGTCAAAATGGTCAATTTCTAACACAATGACCTAAATTCAACTTTGGTCAAAATGATGAATCCTTGACCTAATGACTAACCCACAGACCCAATATATCGCCTTTTGAAGAAAAAGTCAATTTTAGTCAAAATAGTAAATTTTTGACTTAATGACCACTTATTTGTCCAATAGGACAACATTTGATTAAAACGTCAACTTTGGTCAAAATGGTCAATCCTTAACCCAATGACCAACTCATTGACCAAAAAGGATAACTTTTGACTAAAAAGTCAAGTTTGGTCAAAATTGTCAATTTTTGATCTAATGACCAACTCATTGACCCAAATGGTGAACTTTTGACCTAAAAGTCAAATATGGTCAAAATTGTCAATTTCTGACACAATGACCTAAAGTCAACTTTGGTCAAAATGGTCAATCCTCGACCCAATGACCAACTCAGTGACCCAATATGTCAACTTTTGACCAAAAAGTTAACTTTGGTCAAAATGGTCAATCCTTGACCCAATGACCAACTCAATGACCCAAAAGGACAACTTTTGACTTAAAAGTCAATTTTGGTCAAAATTGTCAATTTTTGACCTAATGACTACCTCATTGACCTAAATAATTCATGTTTTGATCAAATAGACAACTTTGGTCAAAAATGTCAATCCTTGATCCAATGACAAACCCATTGACAGAATAGGTCAACTTTTGACCAAAAAGTAAACTTTGGTCAAAATGATCAATTTCTGACCCAATGACCAACCTATTGACCAATTATTGACCCAGTAAGCCAATCTCTGACCAAAAAGTCAACTTTGGTCAAAATGATCAATCCTTGACATAATGACAAACCCATTGACCGAATAAGTCAACTTTTGGCCAAAAAGTCAACCATTTTGACAAAAAAATGACTTTTTGGTCTAAATTTTGATACATTGGGTCAATGGGTTGGTCAATGGGTCAAAAATTGACCTTTTTGACTAAAGTTGACTTTTTGGTGAAAAGTTAACCTATTGGGTCAATGGGTGGTCAATATGTCCAAAATTGTTGGTCAAAAGTTGACCTATTGGGTCAATGGGTTTGTCATTGGGTCGTGGATTGACCATTTTGACCTACGCTGACTTTTGGTCAAATATTAACTTGTTGGGTAGTTGGTCATTAATTAAA
This sequence comes from Papilionanthe hookeriana x Papilionanthe teres, assembly GCA_022702705.1. NCBI lineage: Eukaryota > Viridiplantae > Streptophyta > Magnoliopsida > Asparagales > Orchidaceae > Papilionanthe > Papilionanthe hookeriana x Papilionanthe teres. The sequence continues at coordinate 70,559,118 of CM040431.1, forward strand.
AAATTGACTATTTTGACAAAAATTGGCTTTTTGGTCAAAAGTTGACCTTTTAGGCCAATGTATTCATCATTGGGTCCATGTTTGATCATTTTGACTAAAGTTGACATTTTGGTCAAAAGTTGACCTATTGGGTCAATGGGTTGGTCATTGGGTCAAGGTTTAACCATTTTGACCAAAGTTGAGTTTTCGGTCAGAGATTAGCTTAGTGGGTCAAAAATTTTGTCAATAGGTCAAAAATTGACTATTTTGACCAAAATTGACTTTTTGGTCAAAAGTTGACCTGTTGAGTCGATGGGTGATCATTAAGTCAAAAATTGCCTATTTTGACCAAAATTAACTTTTTGATCAACAGTTGAACTATTGGGTCAAGGATTGACCATTTTGACTAAAGTTGACTTTTTGGTCAGAGATTGACTTATTAGTCATTAGGTCAAAAATTGATTATTTTGACTAAAGTTAAATTTTTTTTCAAAAGTTGACCCATTGGGTCACAGGATGATCATTAGGTCAGAAATTGACCATTTTGACCAAAGTTGATTTTTTGGTCAAAAGTTGACCAATTTGGTTAATGAATTGGTAATTGGGTCAAGAATTAACCATTTTGACCGAATATGACTTTCTGGTCAAAAGCTGATCTAGGTCATTAGGTCAAAATTGACATTTTGACTAAAGTTGCCTTTCTGGTCAAAAGTTGACCTATTAGGTCTATGGGTGGTCATTATGTCAAAAATTGACTATTTTGACCCAAATTGACTTTTTGGTCAAAAGTTGACCTATTGGATCAATGGGTTTATCATTAGGTCAAGAATTGACCATTTTGACCAAAGTTGACTTTTTGGTCAGAAATTGACATATCGGGTCAATAATTTGTCATTAGCTCAAAAATTGAATGTTTTGACCAAAATTGAATTTTTAGTCAAAAGTTTACCCATCGGGTGAATGGGGTGGTCATTGGGTCAGAAATTGATCATTTTGACCAAAGTTGACTTTTTGGTCAAAAGTTGACTTATTTGGTCAATCAGTTGGTAATTGGGTTAAAAATTGACCATTTTGACCAAAAATGACTTTTTAGTCAAAAGTTGACCTATTGGGTCAATGGGTTGGTTATTTGGTCAAAAATTGACCTATTGTGTCAATGGGTGGTCATTAGGTCAAAAATGGTCAATTTCTGACACAATGACCTAAGGTCAACTTTAGTCAAAATGGTCAATCCTTGACCCAATGACCAACTCATTGACCCAATAGGTCAACTTTTAACCAAAAAGTCAACTTTGGTCAAAATGGTCAATCCTTGACCCAATGACCAACTCATTGACCCAAAAGGACAACTTTTGACTTAAAAGTCAATTTTGGTCAAAAAGACAACTTTGGTCAAAATGGTCAATCCTTGATCCAATGATGACCCAATAGGTCGACTTTTAACCAAAAAGTCAACTTTGGTCAAAACAGTCAATTTTTGACCTAATGACCAATTATTGATCCAGTAAACCAATCTCTGACCAAAAAGTCAACTTTGGTAAAAATGATCAATTCTTAACATAATGACCAACCCTTTGACCCAATAGGTCAACTTTTGACCAAAAACGTCAACTTTGGTCAAAATGATCAATCATTGACGCAATGACCAACCCATAGACCTAATAGGTTAACTTTTGACCAAAAAATCAATTTTGGTCAAAATAATCAATTTTTGAATTAATGACCAATTATTGACCCAATAAGTCATTCTCTAACCAAAAAGTTAACTTTGGTCAAAATGGTCAATCATTGACCCAATGACAAACCCATTGACCCAATAGGTCAACTTTTGACCAAAATGTCAATTTTGGTCAAAATAGTTAATTTTTGACCTAATGACCCACTCATTGAGCCAATAGGTCAACTTTTGACCAAAAAGTCAGCTTTGATCAAAATGGTCAATTTTTGACCTAATGACCAACTCATTTACCCAATAGGTCAACTTTTGACCAAAAAAGTTATCTTTGGTCAAAATGGTTAATTATTTACTCAATTTACAGCTCGTTGAACAAACAGGTCAACTTTTGACCAAAAAGTAAACTTTGGTCAAAATGGTCAATTTCTAACCCAATGACCCCCCGTTCACCCAAAGGGTTAACTTTTAACCAAAAATTCACTTTTGGTCAAAATAGACAATTTTTGACCTAATAACCAATTTTTGACCTAATAACCAAATTTTGACCTAATAAGTCAATCTCTGACCAAAATGCAACTTTGGTCAAAATGGTCAATCCCTGTTTTTGACCTAATAACCCAATGACCACCCCGTTGACCGAGTGGGTCAACTTTTGACCAAAAATTTAATTTTGGTCAAAATAATCAATTTTCGACCGAATGACCAATTATTGACCCAATAAGTCAATCTCTTACTAAAAAGTCAACTTTGGTAAATATGGTCAATCCTTGACCCAATGACCAACCCATTGACCCAATTGGTCAACTTTTAACCAAAAAGTCAACTTTGGTCAAAATAATCAAATCACTGACCCAAAGACCAACCCATTGACCCAATAGGCCAAATTTTGAACAAAAAAATTAATTTTCGTCAAAATAGTCAATTTTTGACCTAATGACCAATTATTGACCCAGTAAGCCAATCTCTGACAAAAAATTTAACTTTGGTCAAAATCGTCCATCCTTAACCCAATGATCAACCCATTAACCCAATATGTCAACTTTTGACAAAAAAATGTAACTTTGGTCAAAATGATCAATCCTTGACCCAATGACCAACCCATTAGCCTAATAGGTCAACTTTTAACCAAAAAGTCAATTTTAATCAAAGTAGTCATTTTTTTAATTAATGACAAATTATTGACCCAATAAGTTAATCTCTGACCAAAATGTCAACTTTCATCAAAATGGTCAATCCTTGACCCAATGACAAACCCATTGATCCAATAGGTCAACTTTTGACCCAAAAGTCAATTTTGGTCAATATAGTCCATTTTTGACCTGATGACCATCTATTGACCCAATAGGTCAAATTTGGTTAAATTGGTCATTTTTTGACCCAATAACCAACCCAATGACCCAATAGATCAACTTCTGACTAAAAAGTCATCTTTAGTCAAAATGGTCATTTCTTAACCCAATCACCAACTGATTGGCCAAATAGGTCAACTTTTGACCAAAAAGTCAACTTTTATCAAAATGGTCAATTTCTGACCCATTGACCACCCCGTTCACCCGATGGTTAAACTTTTGACTAAAAATTAAATTTTGGTCAAAATATTTAATTTTTGACCTAATGACCAATTATTGACCCAATAAGTCAATTTCTAACCAAAAAGACAACTTTGGTCAAAATGGTCAATCTTTGACCCAATGACAAACCCATTGACACAATAGGTCAACTTTTGACCAAAAAGTCAATTTGGGTCAAAATAGTCAATTTTTGACATAATGACCACCTATTGACCCAATAGTTTAACTTTTGACCAAAAAGGAAACTTTTGTCAAAATGGTCAATTTTTGACCCAATGACCAACCCATTGACCCAATAGATCAACTTTTGACCAAAAAGTCATATTCGGTCAAAATGGTCAATTCTTGACCCAATTACCAACTCATTGACCAAATTGGTCAAGTTTTAACGAAAAAGTCAACTTTGGTTAAAATGGTCAATTTCTGACCCAATGTTCACCCTGTGACCTAATGGGTCAACTTTTGAAAAAAAATTATTTTTGGTCAAAATAATCAATTTTTGATCTAATGACCAATTATTGACCCAATAAGTCAATCTCTGACTAAAAAATCAACTTTGGTCAAAATGGTCAATCCTTGACCTAATGACAAACCCATTGACCCAATAGTTTACCTTTTGACCAAAAAGTTAATTTAGGTCAAAATAGTCAATTTTTGACTTAATGACCACCCATTGACCCAATAGGTCAATCCTTGACCGAATGACCAACCCATTGACCCAATATGTCAAATTTGGACCAAAAACTCAACTTTTAACAAAATGATCAATCCTGGACCCAATGACAAACCCATTGGCCTATCTATAAGGTCAACTTTTGACCAAAAAGTCAATTTTAGTCTAAATAGTCAATTTTTGAATTAATGACCAATTATTGACCCAATAAGTCAATCTCTGACCAAAAAGTCAACTTTGGTCAAAATGGTCAATCCTTGACTCAATGACAAACCCATTGACCCAATATTTCAACTTTTGACCAAAAAGTTATTTTTGGTCAAAATAATTAATTTTTGACTTAATGACCAACTTTTGACCAAAAAGTCAATTTTCATCAAAATAGTCAATTTTGACCTAATGATAAATTATTGACCTAGTAAGCCAATCTTTGACCAAAAACTCAACTTTGGACAAAATGGTCAATCTTTGACCCAATGACCAACCCCTTGACCCAATAGGTCAATTTTGGACCAAAAAGTCAACTTTTGTCAAAATGATCAATCCTGGACCCAATGACAAACCCATTGGCCTAAAAGGTCAACTTTTGACCAAAAAGTCAATTTTAGTCAAAATAGTCAAGTTTTGAATTAATGACCAATTATTGACCCAATAAGTCAATCTTTGACCAAAAAGTCAACTTTGGTCAAAATGGTCAATCCTTGACCCAATAGGTCAACTTTTGACCAAAAAGTTAATTTTGGTCAAAATAGTTAATTTTTGACCTAATGACCACCCATTGACCCAATAGATCAAATTTTGACCGAAAATTCATCTTCGGTCAAAATGGTCAATTCGTGACCCAATTACCAACTCGTTGACCAAATAAGTCAACTTTTGACCAAAAAGCCAACTTTGTTCAAAATGGTCAATTTCTGACCCAATGACCACCCCGTTGACCCAACGGCTCAACTTTTACCCAAAAATTTAATTTTTCTAAAAATAATCAATTTTTGACCTAATGACCAATTATTGACCCAACAAGTCAATCTATGACCAAAAAGTCAACTTTGGCTAGAGTGGTCAATCTTTGACCCACTGACCAACCTACTGACCCAATATATCGACTTTTGACCAAAAAGTCAATTTTGGTCAAAATAGTGAATTTTTGACTTAATGACCAATTATTTGCCCAATAGGACAACTTTTGACCAAAAAGACAACCTTTGTCAAAATGGTCAATCCTTGACCCGAAAGGACAACCAATGACCCAAAAGTCAATTTTGGTCAAAATTGTCAATTTTTTATATAATGGCCACCTCATTGACCCAAAAGGTGAAATTTTGACCAAAAAGTCAAATTTGGTCAAAATGGACACTTTCTGACACAATGACCTAAAATCAACTTTTGTCAAAATGGTTAATCCTTGACTCAATGACAACCCCATTGACCCAATAGTTCAACTTTTGACCAAAAAGTCAATTTTGGTCAAAATAGTCAATTTTTGACTTAATGACCACCCATTGACCCAATAGGTCAACTTTTGATCAAAAAGTCAATTTTGGTCAAAATAGTCAATTCTTGACCTAATGACAAATTATTGACCCAGTAAGCCAACCTCTGACCAAAATCTCAACTTTTGTCAAAATGGTCAATCCTTGACCCAATGACCAACCCATTGACCCAATAGTTTTGGATAAAAAAGTCAATTTTTGTCAAAATGATCAATCCTGGACCCAATGACAAACCCATTGGCCTAAAAGGTCAACTTTTGACCAAAAAGTCAATTTTAGTCAAAATAGTCAATTTTTGAATTAATGACCAATTATTAACCCAATAAGTCAATCTCTGACCAAAAAGTCAACTTTGGTCAAAATGGTCAATCCTTGACTCAATGACAAACCCATTGACCCAATAGTTCAACTTTTGACCAAAAAGTTAATTTTGGTGAAAATAGTCAATTTTTGACTTAATGACCACCCATTGACCCAATAGGTCAACTTTTGACCAAAAAGTCAATTTTGGTCAAAGTAGTCAATTTTGACCTAATGACAAATTATTGAACCCGTAAGCCAATCTCTGACCAAAAACTCAACTTTGGTCAAAATGGTCAATCCTTGACCCAATGACCAACCCATTGACCCAATAGGTCAACTTTGGACCAAAAAGTCAACTTTTGTCAAAATGATCAATCCTGGACCCAATGACAAACCCATTGGCCTAAAAGGTCAACTTTTTTAAAAAAAGTCAATTTTAGTCAAAATAGTTAATTTTTGAATAAATGACCAATTATTGACTCAATAAGTTAATCTCTAACCAAAAAGTCAACTTTTGTCAAACTGGTCAATCCTTGACTCAATGACAAACCCATTGACCCAATATTTCAACTTTTGACCAAAAAGTTAATTTTGGTCAATATAGTCAATTTTTGACTTAATGACCACCCATTGACCCAATAGGTCAACTTTTGACCAAAAAGTCAATTTTGGTCAAAATAGTCAATTTTTGACCTAATGACAAATTATTGACCCAGTAAGCCAATCTTTGACCAAAAACTCAACTTTGGTCAAAATGGTCAATCCTTGACCCATTGACCAACCCATTGACCCAATAGGTCAAATTTGGACCAAAAAGTCAACTTTCGTCAAAATGATCAATCTTGGACCCAATGACAAACCCATTGGCCTATAAGGTCAACTTTTGACCAAAAAGTCAATTTTAGACAAAATAGTCAATTTTTGAATTAATGATCAATTATTGACCCAATAAGTCAATCTCTGACCAAAAAGTCAACTTTGGTCAAAATGGTCAATCATTGACTCAATGACAAACCCATTGACCCAATATTTCAACTTTTGACCAAAAAGTTAATTTTGGTCAAAATAATTAATTTTTGACTTAATGACCACCCATTGACCCAATAGGTCAACTTTTGACCAAAAAGTCAATTTTGGTCAAAATAGTCAATTTTTGACCTAATGACAAATTATTGACCCAGTAAGCCAATCTCTGACCAAAAACTCAACTTTGGACAAAATGATCAATCTTTGACCCAATGACCAACCCCTTGACCCAATAGGTCAATTTTGGACCAAAAGGTCAACTTTTGTCAAAATGATCAATCCTTGACCCAATTACCAACTCGTTGACCAAAAAAGTCAACTTTTGACCAAAAAGCCAACTTTGTTCAAAATTGTCAATTTCTGACCCAATGACCACCCCGTTTATCCAACGGTTCAACTTTTGACCAAAAATTTAATTTTTCTAAAAATTATCAATTTTGACCTAATGACCAATTATTGACCCAACAAGTCAATCTATGACCGAAAAGTCAACTTTGGCTAGAGTGGTCAATCTTTAACCTAGTGACCAACATTCTGACCTAATATATCGACTTTTGACCAAAAAGTCAATTTTGGTCAAAAAAGTGAATTTTTGACTTAATGAACAATTATTTGCCCAATAAGACAACTTTTGACCAAAAAGACAAACTTTATCAAAATGGTCAATCCATGACCCAAAAGGACAACCATTAACCCAAAAATCAATTTTGGTCAAAATTGTCAATTTTTGATCTAATGGCCACCTCATTGACCCAAAAGGTGAACTTTTGACCAAAAAGTCAAATTTTGTCAAAATGGACACTTTTTGATACAATGACCTAAAGTCAACTTTGGTCAAAATGGTCATTCCTTGACTCAGTGACAACCCCCATTGACCCAATAGTTCAACTTTTGACCAAAAAGACAATTTTGGTTAAAATAGTCAATTTTTGACTTAATGACCACCCATTGACCCAAAGGTCAACTTTTGATCAAAAAGTTAATTTTTGTCAAAATAGTCAATTCTTGACCTAATGACAAATTATTGACCCAGTAAGGCAAACTTTGGACAAAATCTCAACTTTGTCAAAATGGTCAATCCTTGACCCAATGACCAACCCATTGACCCAATAGGTTTGGATAAAAAAGTCAATTTTTGTCAAAATGATCAATCCTTGACCCAATGATAAACCCATTGGCCTAAAAGGTCAACTTTTGACCAAAAAGTCAATTTTAGTCAAAATAGTCATTTTTTGAATTAATGACCAATTATTGACACAATAAGTCAATCTCTGACCAAAAAGTCAACTTTGGTCAAAATGGTCAATCCTTGACTCAATGACAAACCCATTGACCCAATAGTTCAACTTTTGACTAAAAAGTTAATTTTGGTGAAAATAATCAATTTTTGACTTAATGACCACCCATTGACCCAATAGGTCAACTTCTGACCAAAAAGTTAATTTTGGTCAAAGTAGTCAATTTTGACCTAATGATAAATTACTAAACCCGTAAGCCAATCTCGGACCAAAAACTCAACTTTGGTTAAAATGGTCAATCCTTGACCCAATGATTAACCCATTGACCCAATAGGTCAACTTTGGACCAAAAAGTCAACTTTTGTCAAAATGATCAATCCTGGACCAAATGACAAACCCATTGGCCTAAATGGTCAACTTTTGACCAAAAAGTCAATTTTAGTCAAAATAGTCAATTTTTGAATTAATGACCAATTATTGACTCAATAAGTCAATCTCTGACCAAAAAGTCAACTTTGGTCAAAATGGTCAATCCTTGACTCAATGACAAACCCATTGACCCAATATTTCAACTTTTGACCAAAAAGTTAATTTTGGTCAATATAGTCAATTTTTGACTTAATGACCACCCATTGACCCAATAGGTCAACTTTTGACCAAAAAGTCAATTTTGGTCAAAATAGTCAATTTTTGACCTAATGACAAATTATTGACTCAGTAAGCCAATCTCTGACCAAAAACTCAACTTTGGTCAAAATGGTCAATCCTTGTCCTAATGACCAACCCCTTTACCCAATTGGTCAATTTTGGACCAAAAAGTCAACTTTTGTCAAAATGGTCAATCCTGGACACAACGACAAACCCATTAGCCTAAAAGGTCTACTTTTGACCAAAAAGTCAATTTTGATCTAAATAGTCAATTTTTGACTCAATGTCCACCCATTGTCCCAATAGGTCTACTTTTGACAAAAAAGTCAACTTATATCAAAATAATCAATTTTTGACCAAATGACCAAGTCATTGACTCAATAAATCAACATTTGACCAATTACTTAACTTTGGTCAAAATGATCAATCATTGACCCATTGACAAACCCATTGACCCAAAAGGTCAACTTTTGACAAAAAAGTGAATTTTGGTCAAAATTGACAATTTTTAACCCAATGACCAATCCATTGACCCAATAGGTCTACTTTTGACTAAAAAGTCATCTTTGGTCAAAATGGTCAATTCTTAACCCAATTACCAAGTTTTTAACCAAGTAGGTCAACTTTTGACCAAAAAGTCAACTTTGGTCAAAATGGTCAATTTCTGACCCAATGACCACCACGTTGACCCAATGGGTAAACTTTTGACTAAAAATTCAATTTTGGTCAAAATATTCAAATTTTGACCTGATGACCAATTATTGACCCAATACGCCAATTTCTGACCAAAAAGTCAACTTTGGTCAAAATGGTCAATCCTTGACTCAATGACAAACTCATTGACCCAATATTTTAACTTTTGACCAAAAAGTTAATTTTGGTCAATATAGTCAATTTTTGACAAAATGACCACCCATTGACCCAATAGGTCAACTTTTGACCAAAAAGTCAACTTTGGTCAAAATGGTCAATTTTTCACCAAATGACAACCCATTGACCCAATAGATCACCTTTTGACCAAAAAGTCAAATTCGGTCAAAAAGGTCAATTCTTGACCCAATTACCAACTCATTGACCTAATTTGTCATCTTTTGACCAAAAAGTCATCTTTGGTCAAAATGGTCAATTTCTGAGCTAATGATCACCCCGCGACCCAACGGGTCAAGTTTAAAAAAAATTTTAATTTTGGTCAAAATAATTAATTTTTGACCTAATGAACAACTATTGACCCAATAAGTCAATCTCGTACCAAAAAGTCAACTTTGGTCAAAATTGTCAATCCTTGATTTAATGACAAACCCATTAACCCAAGAGGATAACTTTTGACCTGATCACTGAAAATTTTATTAAGAAATTCATACCTATTTTTTATGAAATTACTCTTTAAAGAAAGGTATTTTCTTTATTTTGTTGCAGGAATGGAGAATTTAGGTGATAAAAGCAAAAATTATAAAAAGGAGCGGATTTGGAGCAAAAAGGGAGAAAATAATACAATTTGTGTTGAGCCGCCGACGGCGAGATCGAGCCCCCCGACGGCGAGGGTACGAGGAAGAAATTCTGAAGGATTTATAACTATCTCGCTGACAGCGAACCCGAGCCCGCCGACAGCGAGATAGCGCGGTTCAAAGACTTTCTAGAAGCCTCGCCGACAGCGAGGTAGTTCATCGCCGACGGCGAGCTAGTTCAAATGGCACAGATACATTGAACCTGGACACCTTTTGAAGGGATGCTTACACACCTCTTGGTCCTTTGCTCACCTCTATATATAGAAGCTGAAATTAAGTCTTTAATGTCCAGTTTGGCAGTCTTTTGTGTCTTTTGTGTGTTCTAAGTGTGTTATAAGTGAGTGAGCAGTCTTTAGAATCTTAATTAGTGTAATTAGTGAGTCTTTTAGTGAGTTTAGTGAGTACTTAATGAGTCGTGCTGTACTGAAAGGAAGAGTCAAAGGAACTACGAGGAGTCTGCTTGGGGATAAATCAAGATAAGTATTTGTATTTATTGTTTTTAACTTTAAATGAAATCCATGCTTAGTTTTGTTTCCATAAATTCTGAGTAGTTAATTTAGTCTTTCTCCCAGTTTATGAAATTAAGTGACTTGATGAAATTAAAATAGAGATACTTTTATATATTAATTGTGATAATTTTTACTTAAAACTTAATTTACTTTTCAAACCGGCCATTTGATTTGTTAAAATGTGTCGATTTACAACTATAATAAAAATTACATCCGATATTCGGAGAATTCAAAAGCCTTGGAAGGAAGGTGCAAATAAATAGGAAATAATATCATCGGGCGTTGAATCGAGCATTTTAGTATGACGGACTAAAATATTCAATTCGGTCCTATTGTTCGAGAGTCGAAGTATAGATGTTAGCCCTCGTGCGAGGGGAACATGGGAGCTCTAAAGTGGCAATCGGTATCCTCCTACCTAGCCGCAGATTCGTAATCAAACATAGGATTAGTCAATATTCTTTACACCTGGACCAAAGGGTAAAGAATAGGAATGCTCCTATTTGTCACAATACCTTAACATTATCTATTTAAATTCATCAATCACTTAAATTTCTAAACAAGTGGAAAGATACTTTTTCTGAATAGATAAGACTTATTTAGCAATTAGTTAATTTCCGCACTTTCAATACGTATTAATCTTCTACTTAGTTAAGTTACCTAATTAAAATACTTAGTTTACTTTATTGCGCTGAAATTTAGAATTCCAAATTTTTGTATACTATTTTAAAATTATTATTATTATTTTTATTTTAAAATTAGTTGTTATTTAATTTTCTCTTTCCCCGTGGGATCGATAACTGTGACTCCACTAGAGCCCTGTATTACTTGATACGATACATATACTTGCGTAGCATCCACAACATAAATAATTACAATTCTATACATATAATATAGCGGGGTCAAGTTTTTGGCGTCGTTGCAATTAAATTAAAAATATCATAATATAAAATTGTGGGTCAATTTTTTGGCGTCGTTGCCGTGGAAAGTAAGAAAAATTTACTAAAGTAACAGACTATTTTAAAATAATCATAATAAATAAATTAATATCTATTCAAAAATTGTATGCGCAAATTTGGAAACGAAAATTTAATACCTTACGATTCTGAATTAGAGCGTACAATTAAAAGAATTAGAAAACAAAAGAAACAAATTATAAATTTAACACAAATGGCGAATATTCCTGAAATTCAAAATATGAACCAATAAAGACCATTAAGAGATTATGCCAACCCTACATCGGATGAAATTAATTTAACTTTTCAAAACCCCGATGTAGCTCGCTAATTCATTCGAACTTAAACCTCGCAATTATCCAAATGGTACAAAACAATCAATTTAGTGGTTCACCTACTTAAGATCCTTACTTACATCTTGCTAGTTTTCTAGAACTTTGTGCTACTTTTAAATATCAAGGAGTATCTGACGATGCTATAAGACTTAGACTTTTTCCTTTTTCATTAAGGGATAAGGCTAAAATGTGGTCGAATTCTGTTAAAGACTCTGGATCTATTAAAACTTGGGAGAATTATAACAAAAATTTCTATCCAAATATTTTCCACCATCTAAAACTCGCTAAGTTTAGAAATGATATAACTTCTTTTTGTCGATTAGATGGAGAATCAATATATGAATCTTGTGAGAGATTTAAGGAACTTCTTAGGAAATGCCCACATCATGCGTTACCGTATTGGCCGATTATTCAAACCTTTTATAATGGATTAGTAGGATCTTTAAGATCAATCATCGATGCTACTGCTGGAGGTTCATTAATGTCTAAACCATTTAATGAAGCTTATGCACTAATCGAAGAAATGGCAACAAATAATTTCCAATGGCCTGCTGATAGAGTAAATCAGAAAAAAATAGCCAGCATTTATAAAAACGATGCAATATCTATGTTAGCTTCTCAAATTGCTGCTATATCTAAGAAATTAGATCATTTTGGAATGAACTACTCTCCTACTTTGAAGAAAACTCATCCGGACAAATCATAGAATCTCAATCTAATTATGAAACTTTAAATGCTATTAATAATAGAACTAATAACCCTTATTCAAACTATTATAATCCTGGTTGGGAAACTCATCCAAATTTTAATTGGAATAACACATCTAATCAACAATGGATGAATCAACCTAATCAAGCAAATCCAAACTATACCTAATTACCCACCTGGATTTAATAACAATAACCCTCAATTCAAAGATAAGAAATTATCTATGGATGAATTAATTTTGAATATGGGCCATCAACTACAAAATCAAGGAAATCAACTACAAATTCAAGGAAATCAATTACAAATTCAAGGAACATCTATTAAAAATATTGAAACTCAACTTGGACATATTACTACATGCGCTAAATAATAGAATACCTAGAACTTTTCCTAGTAATGTGGAAATAAATCCTAAAGATCAAGGAAAAGAACAAATTAAAGCAATACAACTAAGGAGTGGAAAAGAATTAGAACCTCAAATTCAAAAGAACTTGAAAGCCAAAAAGAGGAAGTGGAAATTGAAAAGGAAACATTTCAACAAGATTCAAACTTAGAACATCCTTTAATACCTATGAAAATTTCTGTTGAAAAACCTCCACCACCATTTCCTCAACGACTAGCTAAACATAAAAAAGATAAACAATTTGCTAAATTCCTTGAAATATTAAAGAAATTAACAATCAATATACCTTTTGTCGAAGCTTTAGATGAGATGCCAAATTATGTAAAATTTATGAAAGATATTCTAAATAAGAAAAGAAAATTCACTGATAATGAAACAGTCGCACTTAGTGAAGAGTGTAGTGCTATTATTTAGAAGAAGCTTCCTGAAAAATTGAAAGATCCTGGTAGTTTCACTATACCCTGCGCTATAGGAGAAAACTTTTATGGAAAAGCTTTGTGCGACTTAGGAGCAAGCATCAATCTAATGCCTCTATCAATTTTTAAGAGATTAGGATTAGGAAAAATTACACCTACTTCAGTAACCCTTCAATTAGCTGATCGTTCGATTACCTATCCTAAGGGAGTTATTGAAGATGTGTTAGTAAAAATGGATAAATTTATCTTCCCAGTAGATTTTATTGTTTTTGATATGGAGGAAGATAAAGAAATTCCTATCATTTTAGGAAGACCATTTTTAGCTACTGGAAAAGCTATGATTGATGTTCAGAAAGGAGAATTAACTATGAGAGTAAATGACCAAAAGTTACATTTAATATTGCAAAATCAATGAAATATCCTGCGCTAGAAAAAGATGATGAATGTTTTCGGATGGATATACTTGAACATTTACAACGAGAACATTTTAAGGAATCTTACGAAGATAAATTAGAAAAAGAAAACACTGAATTAATTGAAGATAATAATGAAGAACTAGATTATATTCAGAAAAGATTTGAATTTTTGGATAATACTGAAAACACTAACAAGAATATAGTTCCATCAATTATTAAACCTCCTGAACTTGAGCTAAAAATATTACCTGATCATTTGAAATATGCTTATTTAGGTAATTCTTCAACTTTACCAGCTTATTATTTCATCTCGCATTAAACGAATCTCAAGAACAAAAACTTTTAGAAACTTTAAAAAAATATAAGAAAACTTTTGGTTGGACTTTAGCAGATATTAAAGGAATTAGTCATTCAATATGTATGCATAGTAATTATTTTAGATGATGAACATAAACCTAAAGCAGCATCCCCAAAGGAGATTAAACCCGATAATGAAAGAAGTAGTTAAGAAAGAAATTTTAAAATGGTTAGATAATGGTATTATATATCCTATTTCGACGATGCTTGGGTAAGCCCAATTCATCGTGTTCCTAAGAAGGGAGGAGTGACCGTCATCGCCAATGAAAATAACGATCTTATTCCTATAAGACAAGTTACAGGTTGGCGTATATGTATTGGTTATAGGAAATTAAATACCGCCACCAGGAAAGATCACTTCCCTTTACCATTTCTAGACCAGATGTTAGATAGATTAGCCGGACATAAGTATTTTTATTTTCTAGATGGATACACCGGTTATCATCAAATACAAATTGCTCCTGAGGATCAAGAGAAAACTACATTTACTAGTCCTTATGGAACTTTCGCTTTTCGAAGAATTCCTTTTGGATTATGTAATGCACCAGCAACATTCTAGAGATGTATGATGTCTATATTTATTAAGTTAATTGACAATGGAATAGAAGTATTTACGGATGATTTCTCTGTATTTGGAACATCATTTGACACATGCTTAACTTATCTTGAAAAAGTATTAGAAGTATGTGAGAAAACAAATTTAGTTCTAAATTAGGAGAAATGTCAATTTATGATTGCGGGCGGCATTGTATTAGGGCATAAAATTTCGAAAAAAGGCATGGAAGTGGACCCTGCAAAAATTCAAGTTATAGCTAAATTACCACCTCCAACTACGGTAAAAGGGGTAAGAAGTTTTCTTTGACATGCTTGGATTCTACGGACGCTATATAAAAGATTTTTCAAAAATTACTAAACCTCTATGCCAACTTCTCGAAAAGGACAAGAAATTTGAATTTACAATCGAATGCCCGAATGCTTTTAAACTCTTAAAAGAAAAATTAATTACAACACCTATAATAAGCTTCACCTAACTCGGGAGAAACCATTTGAGCTTATGTGTGATTCTAGTGATTATGCTCGTAGGAGCAGTTCTTGGCAAAGATATGAAAAGATTTTTAAAGTTATATACTATGCTAGTAAAACTCTAAATGATGCTGAAATAAATTATACAGCTATGTAAAGAGAATTATTAGCGGTAGTGTATGGTTTTAATAAATTTAGAACTTATCCGATTGGAACAAAATGTATCGTGCATACCGATCATTCCGCTATCAAATATTTAATGCAAAAGAAAGATTCCAAACCAAGATTAATTAGATGGATGATATTAATGCAAGAATTTGATTTTGAGATAGTTAATAAGAAAGGAACTGATAATCAAATTGCGGATCATTTATCAAGATTAGAAAATCATGAATTATCTGATATTGAAAATGAAATTATAGCATGCTTTTCCCGATGAACAACTATATGATATCAATGAGTGGAAAATACCATGGTATGCTGATATAGTATACTATATAGTTAGTAATATTTTACCACCTATGCTAACTTTACAACAACAGAAAAAATTCATCCATGATACGAAAACCTATTTTTGGGATGAACCATATTTATATAAGCAATGTAAGGATTTAATTATTAGAAGATGTGTACCTTATGAAGAAACTGAACCAATTATTCAAAAATGTCATGATTCTAATTTTGGAGGACATTTTGGGACTGATAAAACTGCTTATAAGATTCTACAATCTGGATTTTACCGGCCTACTCTATTTAGAGATGTATACAGATATATTAAAACTTGCGATAAATGTCAAAGAGTAAGAAATATATCTAGAAGAAACGAAATGCCTCTAAATTTTATATTAGAAGTTGAAATTTTTTATGTTTGGGGATTAGATTTTATGGGACCTTTTATTCCTTCGTTTGGAAAGTCATATATATTAGTAGCTGTTGATTTTGTTTCCAAATGGATCGAGGCACAAGCTTTACCTAGGTGTGATACTAAGAGTGTTTCAAAATTCCTGAAGAAAATATTTTTACTAGATTTGGAATGCCGAGAGTGATTATCACTGACAGAGGAACTCATTTTAGAAATAAATACATTCACAAACTAGTAGAAAAATACAATATTATTTATAAGATATCCACTGCTTATCATCCACCGACTAGCGGATTAGCTGAAGTATCTAATCGTGAGATTAAACATATTTTAGAAAAATCTGTAAACCCAAATAAGTTAGATTGGTCTATTAGATTAGACATTGCATTATGGGCTTATAGGACTACTTATAAAACTCCGATTGGAATGACTCCTTACAGGCTTATATATGGAAAAACATGCCACTTACCAGCTGAATTAGAACATAAAACATATTGGGCGATTAAAGAATTTAATTATAATATGAAGGAAGTCAGTGAGAAAAGATTGCCGCAATTAAATGAATTGGAAGAATTAAGAAATGAATCATATGATAATGATCGGATTTATAAAGAAAAGATGAAATTATGGCATGATCGGAAGATTAATCGGAGAAATTTTGAACCAGTGACGGGAAGTTTTGTTATATAATACTAGATTGAAATTATTTCTTGGAAAATTGAAGTCTCGATGGTTAGGACCTTTCACCATAACTCAAATATTTTCATACAGAACTATAGAAATCGAAGATCCAAAAACTGGACATAAATTTATAGTTAATGACATAGATTAAAACCATATTTTCAAGGTATAAGACCTAACTATAAAGAGGTTTTAATGCTTAGTCGAGCCGATTAATAATCGAAATTAGGTCAGCCGACGACGTTAAACCAAGCGCTTTATGGGAGGCAACCCATATTAGTCATCTATTTTTATTGTATCTTAATAGTTAGTCTATATTATTGAAACTTTACTACTCAATTATTATTAAGAATCATCACATATTCGAACCATTATGATGAGAAAAGAAATTATTCGATTTAGAGCGAAATTGGACATTATTTTGGAATCTCGCCGACGGCGAGGTCGATACTCGCCGACGCCGAGGTTTGCGCCTAAATTAGATTCAGCTTTATTTATCGAGCTCGCCGACAAGGAGAAACGTCCCCGCCTACAGCCGAGAACATGGGAGGCGGCTTAGAATCGAGTCGCCGACGGCGAGAAACTTCTCGCCGACAGCGAGGAAGTTATAAAGATGAGATATTTATAATTTGAATGCCAATTTGGACGGTTTCAACACCAATTCCTTTGTGAAAACCCATTCTTAAATCATTCTAGATCTGCCTTCTTCACTAGAATTCATTCCATTCACCATAATGGCCTCCAAATTCTTAGATTCCTCTAATTCTGGAGTGTTTAACTGGAGGAAATTTGTGAGTGCGGAAGCGCAGCGAATCTTCAACAAGGTTTTGATAAAGAAAAGAGTTATCAAGGAACGGGGATTTTTCAATCGAGGATTAGAGAATTCCACTACGAAGATAGAAGAAATGATCGGGCAGCAACACTGGGAGGTATTTTGTTACACTACGTCTGCTGTTGTTATTCCAGTTGTGAAAGAGTTCTACTCTAACTTACATGCGATCAACAATGGGAATATCTACGTCCGAGGAAGATGGGTGACGTTTACTCGATCAAGAGTAAATGAATTATTCTCTATAGAAAACACCCCGGTATGTCACTATTCAAATTTTGTGCCTTCTCGATATAATATGAATGAGATATTTCGATATCTAACTGATGAACCAGAAGATTGTTAAATGCTTGAAGACGGGTATGTTAGTTTCTCTCGCATCACTTTTGAATCTTGTCTCAAAGCACCGGCACTTTTTCATCTCATCTAAATTGTTACCTACTACGAGGGTAAACAAGGTTTCGAAAGAATGAGCTATATCGAATTATTGTATTCAAATTGGATCGCCTATCGATGTGGGATCAATAATTGTTAAGTCCGCATTGGTTTAATTGTGCATGGGTCGGTTCACGGACTAGGACACCCATCTACTATTTTTGCATTATGCAGCAAGTATCTGTGTTTCTTATGAAGCTTGGGAAAAGGTTCGTTACCTTGGAAGCCACTTGATCCTACGGATATGTTCCCTACTTTGGACAATAATGAAGACATTACATTTATCTCCGATAGAGCTTCACAGAATAATCCTATAGCAAGGCCTATTTCGGATAAAACGGAGTTACTTATGAAGAAAAATAAAGGAATGGAGAAAGAACCGCAGAAGTGAGAGATTCAATCGACAATATATCCGATTTATTCGATCACATCGACTGAGAGGATGAAGGAACAATTTGATCATTCTCGGACACCTCGGAAGCTAACTTTCTTCATTTACCGAGACAGTAAGGGTTGGATCACCGAAGACTCGCTTCGGAATTTCCCTTCGAGCCTTTCTATAACTTATTTGTGCATCATCGTCATATCGAAATATCGCAGAAGATGAAGATTCCGACATCGAAGAGTAGTAGTAAAGATTTCCATAGTATGTTTATGTTTATGTTATTTGATTTGATCTAGATTTTATTATGTGTGGAGTGATGATTCGAATATCTCAAACCTAATCGAGATATGCGTCATAGTTTTGTATCGGCATTTAGTGTGTCGTGGATTGGTTTGTGATGCCGATTAGTAGTAAGAATCGAAGATTGAAGTTTGATTATAGTAGTTTAAAATTATGTTAGTTTGTACATCTCATGGATTTCAATATTAAAGTTAATTTGTTGTGTTGTGTGAATTTATTTGTGTATAAGTAGCTAATCTTCATATTAAATTAATAAATGATGTGATCAGAAATATAATATAAGGCAAATCAAAGACAAAAATCAGCGACGAATTTCGAAAATTTAAAATTTTGGAATCTCACCGACGGCGAGAAAAATCCCACCGACAGTGAGATCGATCTCCCTGACAGTGAATAATTTCTTGCCGACAGCGGATTTTTCCTAAGAGTTTTTGGTTTCGAAAAATATTAGCTTGCCGACGGAGAGAAAAATCTCGCTGACAGCGAGGTCACGAAAAACACTTTAATTGACCGGTCAAAAACACTATTCATCATCCCCAACCTCTCATTTTCGCAAAAACTGACCTAGGGCTTGAGAGATCTTAGATCTGAAGCGATTTCATCACTCAAAAACACCGGATTTCATCTTCTCTTGGTAAGTGCTTCACTCCTATACAATAATTTTTTATTTTCACCATGAATTTTCACCACATTGCAAATTTTGGGAAAAATCAAAATATGGAAGAAATATTCGGTGGAAATCCATGGAATTTGATCTAAATTGCTTATAAATGTTGTAGGAAGCCTTCTTAGGATTATTTTTAAGTTTAGTGAAAATTTTCATGATTTTCACGTATCGATCGTATGACTCCACGACAAAAACGTCGAGTAGAATTCGACGAAGACCGATTCATCAATGCATGAGCACAGGCTAAATATTTTGAAAACATACAAGGAAGAAAGTGCATTGCAGATCGGGTTTTCAAAAATCCGGGAGGAGAAGTAGAGCGGATTATTAAGGAACGAGGTCAGGAGAATTTCTGTTACGTTCAATATAGAGCATCCGTAGAAGTGGTTAAAGAATTTTATGCCAATTTGATCGCCGTCGAAGATGCACCAGTAAAGGTACAATGGTTTTTTATAGATTTCAATGCTGCAAGAATTAACGCGTTCTATGAAGTTCATGACTCGCACTTTAGCGAGTATGAAACTTTTGGAACGATGGAAGGACCACTGGAGGAAGTCATTAACTTTCTCACTAATGGGACCGGAGTTTGGAAAATTAAGCAGCAGGAAAGAATGAATTTTCCTCTTTCTAAATTAAATGCGATCTCCAAAGCTCGGCATTACTTTATTTGTTCTACTCCGTTACCCACATATCACCATAAGTGAGGTAACACGAGATAGAACAATTCGAATTTCGTATTCGAATAATAGAAGCATCAACATCGGGAGAGTTATTTATCAAAATATCCCTGGCCACTCCTCGAAATGAGAGTGGAGCTGGATTGGGACACCCCGGATTAATTTTTGCACTTCGCCAACTCTCCTGAGTCGAGGCTAGAGATGATGAAGAATGGGTGGAACCTATGAAACCACTCACAGCTGCCAACATTAAGAAGTATGAATCTCATGAAGGGTGGAGAGCAGGAGTAAGAAGTTATTTCACTCAGTCAAGTAGAGATATACCCTCTACTACCCATGAACCTCCCGAGCCTACCACCCCTACCCTACAACATCCGATGAATGAATTGACAATCGCATAGGAGGAGTTTTGAGCGACTTGGAGAGACAATGGGGAGAAGATTTGATCATTTTGATCAAAGAATAGATAATCGGGAGAGGAGACATGATTATGATAGCGAATATCTCCAGCGACATTCGGAATACGAGATTGCATACTATGAAGCTGAACGTCGTCATAGGAGTGGTGATTTAGATGTTGTCTTTCCTGAGTGCCCCTGATATTCACAGTACCAGCCTGCTCAGTCTTCTCAGCCTACAGATCAGGGAGGAGATGATATAGCCTGGGACTTTGATGAATAAGATTAGAACTTTATTTGTTTTGTTTGTTTGATGTTAAGTTATTGTGGAAACATTTGTATGTTTGTAATATTCAGTACTTTATGTTGTGAGACATTGGATGTTAGTTAGATTAATTTGCTTGAATTGTGATAATAGTTTAGTTATTTTATTTTGTGTTAGTTAATTGCATTTGTTTTTATGATAAATAGGATGTTAGTTTTTCTTTAGTATGTTTTTTTATTTTATTCTGTATTGTTTTAAGTTGTAAAATTGTTAATGTGTTAGTTAAATTGTTTTAATATGTTAGTAATTCATATGTGTAGTGTAGAGTTAATTTTAATTGTTGAATTTAATACTTATCTCGGATTTTATCCCTGCATTTTCTTTAAATTGTTATATATATATGGAGAATACTAACAAGTACGAGTTCAATGAAAAATGAAAAAGCTCGCAAAAATTTCAAAGAAAAAAAGAAATACCTAAACTTCAAAGGTATGATTTATTTACTTTCCCTTTTCATAATTTAGAGTAGATATAAAAATTTAAGTTTGGGGGGAGTAAAATACAAATTTAGTTATTAACTTGTTCTCAATTTCTATTTTCAAATTATTATAAAATGATTTTTATAGCAAATTTTTCAATTTAATTAATATGAATTATTTTATTTAATTATTATAAAAGGTTAAATGAAATACTTCTAGTGCTTTAATTAATTAAATAGAATAAAATATTTGGTTAAAGGGAATAAGAATATAGTAAACTAATTTTAGTAAGGAAAACTATATTCTAAAATTAAAATTCTTAAGTATTCAAGTGAAAAAGAAAAGATTGAAAATCAATGAAGTAAAAACTATGAAGTATATATAAGCTAAGAAATATTCCTAAGTTTCAAATTTAGGAAGATGAAAATGAAGTTCAAAATTATTAACAGGCTCTCCAGATACAGTAATCCTTATTAGAAAAAAGAAAAAGAAAAAGAAAAATGAAAAAGAAAAAGAAAAAGAAAAAATGAGGAGAAGCTTGAGGAGATGCCTTATAAAAAATTGGCTTCATTTGAATTAAACTAAAGGAAAAAAACTTAGATATTTCCAAACTTATGTTTATGGATTAGAATTTTTACCTAATAGTGTTTTTTTGAATTTCTTATCATATGAATATCTTAAAGTAGTTATTCTTTTAAATATAGTCATTCCTGAAATGAATAGTAAGCTAGAAATCTTAGACCTGATAACTAAATAATTTAATTCTATAAGATTAATTAAATTACATGAATTATTTTTATTTAACTTTATTATGATATTAATTAATCTAATTCATAGTTTATTTAAATTGAAAAATCTTACTATAGAAATCATTATTTTTATGTAGTACTAAAATTACTTCGAGGACAAGTAATAAGTAAGTTTGGGGGATTTTGATCACCGAAAAATTTATTAAGAAATTCATACCTATTTTTTATGATATTACACTTTAAAGAAAGGTATTTTCTTTATTTTGTTGCAGGAATGGAGAATTTAGGTGATAAAAGCAAAAATTATAAAAAGGAGCGGATTTAGAGCAAAAAGGAAGAAAATAAAACAATTTAGGCTGAGCTGCCGACGGCAAGATCGAGCTCGCCGACGGCGAGGGTACGAGGAAGAAATTCTGAAGGATTTATAACTGTCTCACTGACAGCGAGCCCGAGCCCGCCGACAGCGAGATAGTGTGGTTCAAAGACTTTCTAGAAGCCTCACCGACAGCGAGGTAGTTCGTCGCCACTGCGAGGTAGTTCAAATGGCACAGATACATTGAACCTAGACACCTTTTGAAGGGATGCTTACGCACCTCTTGGTCCTTTGCTCACCTCTATATATAGAAGCCGAAATTAAGTCTTTAATGTCCAGTTTGTGTGCAGTCTTTTGTGTCTTTTGTGTGTTCTAAGTGTGTTATAAGTGAGTGAGCTAGTCTTTAGAATCTTAATTAGTGTAATTAGTGAGTCTTTTAGTGAGTTTAGTGAGTAATTAGTGAGTCGTGTCTGTATCGGAAGGAAGAGTCAAAGGAACTACTAGAGTCCGCTTCGGGATAAATCAAGATAAGTATTTGTATTTATTGTTTTTAACTTTAAATGAAATCCATGCTTAGTTTAGTTTTCATGCATTCTGAGTAGTTGATTTAGTCTTTCTCCCTGTTTATGAAATTAAGTGACTTGATGAAATTAAAATAGAGATACTTTTATATATTAATTGTGATAATTTTTACTTAAAACTTAATTTACTTTTCAAACTGACCATTTGATTTGATAAAATGTGTTGATTTACAACTATAGTAAAAATTACATCTGATATTCGTGGAATTCAAAAGCCTTGGAAGAAAGGTGCAAATAAAAGGGAAATAATATCACCGGGCGTAGAATCGAGCATTTTAGTGTGACGTACTAAAATATTCAATTCGGTTCTATTGTTCGAGAGCCGAAGTGTAGATGTTAGCCCTCGTGCGAGGGAAACGTGGGAGCTCAAGTGGCAAGTCGGTATCCTCCCGTACTTAGCCGCGATTCAGCAATCAAACATAGATTAGCCAATATTCTTTACACCTTGACCAAAGGGTAAAGAATAGGAATGCTCATATTTGTCACAATACCTTAACATTATCTATTTAAATTCATCAATCACTTAAATTTCTAAACAAGGGGAAAGATACTTTTTCTTAATAGTTAAGACTTATTTAGGAATTAATTAATTTCCTGCACTTTCAATACGTATTAATCTTCTACTTAGTTAAGTTACCTAATTAAAATACTTAATTTACTTTATTGCGCTTAAATTTAGAATTCCAAATTTTCGTATACTATTTTAAAATTATTATTATTATTTTTATTAAAATTAGTTGTTATTTAATTTTCTCTTTCCCCGTGGGATCGATAACCGTGACTCCACTAGAGCCCCGTATTACTTCGATACGATACGTATACTTGCGTAGCATCCACAACATAAATAATTACAATTCTATACATATAATATAGCGGGGTCAAATTTTTGGCGTCGTTGCAATTAAATTAAAAATATCATAATATAAAATTGTGGGTCATGACCAAAAAGTCAATTTTGGTTAAAATTGTCAATTTTGGACCTAATGACTACCCATTGACCCAATTGATCAACTTTTGACCAAAAAGACAACTTTGGTCAAAATGATCAATTTTTGACCTAATGACCAACTCACTGACCTAAAAAATTATGTTTTGACTAAAAAGCCATCATCGGTCAAAATGGTTAATTCTTGACCCAATTACCTATTCATTGACCAAATAGGTCAAGTTTTGACCAAAAAGTCAACTTTTGTCAAAATGGTCAATTTCTGATCCAATGACGACCCCGTCGAGCCAAAGGGTAAACTTTTGACCAAAAATTTAATTTTTGTCAAAATAATCAATTTTTGACCTAATGACCAATTAATCACCCAAAAAGCCAATCTCTAGCCAAAAAGTCAACTTTGGTCAAAATTGTCAATCCTTGACCTAGTGACCAACCCATTGACCTAATAGTTCAACGTTTGACCAAAAAATCAACCTCGGTCAAAATGGTCAATCCTTGACTAAATGACCAACCTAATGACCCAAAAGGTTAACTTTTGACCGAAAAGTTAATTTTGGTCAAAATAGTCAATTTTTTACCTAATGATCAATTATTGACCCAATAAGCCAATCTCTGACCAAAAAGTTAACTTTGGTCAAAATTATCATTCCTTCACCCAATGACAAACCTGTTAACCCAATAGGTCAACTTTTAACCAAAAAGTCAACATTAGCCCAAATGATCAATCCTTGACCTAATGACCAACCCATTGGCCTAATAGGTCAAATTTTGAACAAAAAGTCAATTTTGGTTAAAATTGTCATTTTTTGAATTAATGAAAAATTTTTGACCCAATAAGTCAATCTTTGACAAAAAAGTCAACTTTTTTCAAAATGGTAAATCCTTGACCTAATGACAAACCCAATGACCCAATAGGTCAACTTTCGACCAAAAAGTCAATTTTGGTCAAAATAGTCAATTTTTGACTTAATGACCACCCATTGACCCAATAAGTCAAATTTTGACCAAAAAGTCAACTTTAGTTGAAATGGTTAATTTTTTGCCCATTGACCCAATATGACAACTTTTGACAAAAAAAATAATATTTGGTCAAAATGGTCAGTCGTTGACCCAAGTACTAAACTATCGACTAAATCAGATCAACTTTTGACCAAAAAGTCAACTTTGGTAAAAATGGTCAATTTCTGACCCAATGACCACCTCGTTGACCCAATGGGTTGACTATGAATAAAAAATTAATTTTTGTCAAAATAGGTTAACTTTTGAACAAAAAGTCATCTTTGGTCAAAATGGTCAATTTCTGACCCAATGATCATTCCGTCGACTCCATCGATTAACTTTTCGACCAAAAAGACGATTTCTGGTCAAAATAATGAATTTCGGATCTAATGACCAATTATCGACCAGCAAGCTAATCTCGCAGCAAAAAGTCAACTTCGTCAAAATGGTCAATCCTCACCTAATGAACAACCTCAGTGACCCAATAGGTCATGTTGTGACCAAAAAGTCAATTTTGGTCAGAATAGTCAAATTTCGACCTAATGACCAAATATTGACCCAGTAGGTCAACTTTTGACCAAATAGTCAATTTTGGTCAGAATAGTCATTTTTGACCTAATGACCAATTATTGACCCAGTAAGCCAATCTTTGACCAAAATGTTAACTTTGGTCAAAATGGTTAATCTTTTATCCAATGACAAACCCATTGACCCAATGGTCAAATTTTAACCAAAAAGTCATCTTTGGTCAATATGGTCAATTTCTAAACCAATGACCAACCCATTGACCCAATAGGTCAAATTTTGCCCAAAAAGTCAACTTTGGCCAAAATGGTCAAACCTTGACCTAATGACCAACCCATTGACCCAATAGATCAACTTTCGACAAAAGTCAATTTTGACAAAATAATCAAATTTCGACCTAATGACCACCCATCGACAAAATAAGTCAACTTTCGACTAAAAAGTCAACTTTGGTAAAAATGATCATTTTTTTACCCACTAACCAACCCATTGACCCGATAAATCAACTTTTAAACAAAAAGTCAATTTGGGTCAAAATAGTCAATTTTTGACCTCATGACCAATTATTAACCCAATAAGCTAATCTCTGACCAAAAGTCAACTTTGGTCATAATGGTCAATCATGGACCCAATGAAAAACCCATTGGCCCAATATGTCAACTTTTGACCAAAAGGTCAACTTTGGTCAAAATGGTAAATCCTTGACCCAATAATGAACCCCACTGACTCAATAGATCGACTTTTGACAAAAAATTCAATTCTGGTCAAAATTGAAAATTTTTGACTTAATGACAAATTATTGACCCAATAGGTCAACTTTTGACCAAAAAGTCAACTTTGGTCAAAATGGTCAATCCTTGACCCAATGACTAACTCATCGACCCAAAAGAACTACTTTTGACCAAAAAGTCAATTTTGGTCAAAATTGTCAATTTTTCACCTAATGACCTCCTCATTGACCATAACGGGCGACTTTTGACTAAAAAGTCAAATTTGGGCAAAAGGATCAATTTCTGACCTAATGACCTAAATGTCAAATTTGGTGAAAATGGTCAATCCTTGATTCAATGACCAACTCATTGACCCAATTTGTCAACTTTTGACAAAAAAGCCAACTTTGGCCAAAATGATTACTCGTTGACCCAATGACGAACCCATTGACCCAATAGGTCGACTTTTGACCAAAAAGTCAATTTTGCTCCAAAATTGTAAATATTTGAGCAAATATTCGCCTCATTGACCAAAATAGGTTAACCTTTGACCATAAATAACAACTTTGGTCAAAATGGTCAATACTTGACCCAATGACCAACCCATTGACCCAATAAGTCAACTTTTGATCAAAATGTGAATTTTGGTCAAATAATCAATTTTTGACCTAATCACTTATTATTGACCAAGTATGTCAATCTCTGACCAAAAAGTCAACTTAGTTCAAAATGGTTAATCTTTGACCCAACGACAAACCCATTGACTCAATAGGTTAACTTTTGACCAAAAAGATAACTTTTGTTAAAATGGTCAATTTTTTACCCAATGACCAACCAATTGACCCAATAGGTCAACTTTTGACCAAAAAGACAACTTTAGTCAAAATGGTCAAGTTCTGAACCAATGACCAACCAATTGACCCACTAGGTCAACTTTTGACCAAAAAGTCAATTTTGATCAAAATAGTTAAATTTTGACCAAATTACAACTCATCGAATCTAATAGTCAACTTTCGACAAAAAGTCAACTTTGGTCAAAATGGTCAATTTCGATCCACCGGACAACGCATCGGCCCAATAAATCAACTTTTGAGCAAAAAGTAAATTTTGGTCAAAATAGTCAAATTTTGACAAATTGACAACCCATTGACCAAATATGTCAACCTTTGACCAAAAAGGCAACTTTGGTCAAAATGGTCAATCCTTGACTCAATGAGCAACTCATTGACCCAGATGGACAACTTTTGATCAAAAAGTCAATTTTGGTCAAAATTATCAATTTTAACCACCTCTTTGACCCAAAAGGTTAACTTTTGAACAAAAAGTCAAATTTGGTCAAAATGGTCAATTTCTAACACAATGACCTAAATGTTAACTTTGGTGAAGATGTTTAATCCATGATCCAAAGACCAACCCATTGACCCAATTTGTCAACTTTTGATTAAAAATTAAACCTTGGCCAAAATGGTTAATCCTTGACCCAATGAGCAACCCATTGTCCCAATAGCTCAACTTTTGACCAAAAAGTCAATTTTGCTCAAAATTGTCAATTTTTGACAGAATGACGACCTCATTCACCTAAATAGGTCAACTTTTGGCCAAAAAGACAACTTTGGTCAAAATGGTTAATCCTTGACCCAATGACTAACCCATATCTACAATAGTCAACTTTTCGACCAAAAGTCAATTTTGGTCAAAATAGTAAATTTTTGACCTAATGACCAATTATTGACCCAGTAAGCCAATCTCTGACCAAAGAGTCAACTTTGCTCAAAAGGGTCAATCCTTGACCCAATAGGTCAACTTTTCACCAAAAAGTTAACTTTGGCCAAAATGATCAGTCCTTGACCTAATGTCCAACACATTGGTCTAATAGGTCAACATTCGACCAAAAAGTCAATTTTGATCAAAACAATCAATTTTTGAATTAATGACCAATTATTGACCCAAAAAGTCAATCTCTAACCAAAAAGTCAACTTTGGTCAAAATGGTTAATCCTTGACCCAATGACCAACCGATTGACCCATTAGGTCAACTTTTAACCAAAAAGTCAACTTTGGTTAAAAATGGTAAATCCTTAACCCAATGACTCACCTCAAATAATCTATCAAGTCAACTGTTGACCAAAAAGTCAATTTTGGTCAAAATAGTCAATTTTGAACTAAATGATCAATAATTGGCCAGTAAGCTAATCTCTGACCAAGAAGTCAACTTTGGTCAAAATGGTCATTCCTTGAACTAATGACCAACCCATTGACCCAATAGGTGAACTTTTGACCAAAAAGTCTACTTTGGTCAAGATGATCAATCCTTGACCCAATGACCAAAGCATCGTCATAATAGGTTAACTTTTGACCAAAAAATCATTTTGGGTTAACATAGTCAATTTTTTAATTAATGATCAATTATTGACCCAATAAGTCAATATCTAACCAAAAAGTCAACTTTGGTCAAAATGGTCAATCCTTGACCCTATGACAAAGTCATTGACCCACAAAGTTAAATTTTGACCAAAAGGTCAATTTTTATCAAAATAGTCAATTTTTATCAAAATAGTCAATTTTTGACCTAATGAACACCCATTGACCCAACAGGTCAACTTTTATCCAAAAAGTCAACTTTGGTTAAAATGATCAATTTTTGACCCAATGACCAACCCCATTGACCCAATATATCAACTTTTGACCAAAAAGTCTTCATTATTCAAAATGGTCAATTCTTGACCAAATTACAAACTCATTGACCAAATTGGTCAACTTTTTGATTAAAAAGTTAACTTTGTCAAAATGGTCAATTTTTGACTCAATGAACAATGTTCACCCATTGGGTTAATTTTTTACCAAAAATTCAATTTTGGTGAAAATAGTCAATTTTTGATCTAATGACAGATTATTGACCCAATTAGTCAATTTCAGACCAAAATGTCAACTTTGGTTAAAATGGTCAATCCTTGATCCAATGACCAACCCATTGACCTAATAGTCAACTTCTGACCAAAAAGTTACCTTTGGTCAAAATGATCAATCATCGATCCAATGACGAACCAATTGATCTAATAGGTCAACTTTTGACTAAAAAGTCAATTTTGGTCAAGACAGTCAACTTTTGAATTAATGACCAATTATTGACCCAATAAGTCAATCTCTGACCAAAAACTTAACTTTGGTCAAAATGGTCATTCCTTGACCCAATAACAAACACATTGACCCAATAGGTAAACAATTGACCAAAAAGTCAATTTTGGTCAAAATAGTCAATTTTTCACCTAATGATTACTCGTTGACTCAATAGGTCAACTTTTGACCAAAAAGTCAACTTTGGTCAAAATGGTCAATTTTTTGTCAAAATGGTCAATTTTTGACCTAATGACCAACCCATTAACCAAACAGTCAACTTTCGACTAAAAAGTCATCTTCGGTCAAAATGTTCAATTTTTGATCCAATTACTAACCCATTGAATAAAACGGTCAACTTTTGACCAAAAAGTCAACTTTGGTCAAAACGGTGAATTTTTAACCCAATGACCACCCCGTTGACCCAATGGGTTAACTTTTGACCAAAATTTCAATTTTGGTCAAAATATTCAATCCATGACCCAATGACAATCCCATTGACCCAATATGTCGACTTTTGACCAAAAAGTCAAGTTTGGTTAAAAATGGTCAATTTCTGACCCAATGACCAACCCATTAACCAATAGGTCAACTTTTGACCAAAAAGTCAACTTTGGTCAAAATGGTCAATAGTTGACCCAATAACCTTCCTAGAGAACCAATAGGTCAACTTTTGACCAAATCAGTCGATTTTTGACATAATGACCAATTATTAACCCAATAAGTTAATCTCTGACCAAAAGGTCAACTTTGGTCAATATAGTCAACCCTTGACCCAATGACCAACCCATTGATCCAGTAGGTCAACTTTTGACCAAAAAGTGAACTTTTGTCATAATAGTCAATCCTTGACACTATGACCAACCTATTGACACAATAGGTCAACTTTTGACCTAAAAGTTAATTTTTCTCAATATAGTCAATTTTTTACCTAATGACCACCCCATTGACCCACTATGTTAACTTTCGACCAAAAACCCAACTCTGGTCAAAATGGTCAATTTCTGACCCAATGACCACCCCATTGACCCAAAGGGTTAACTTTTAACCAAAAATTCAATTTGGTCAAAATAAGTCAATCTCTGACTAAAAAGTCAACTTTAGTAAAATGGTCAATCCTTGACACAATGACCAACCCATTGGCCCAATCGATCAACTTTTGACCAAAATGTAAACTTTGGTCAAAATGGTTAGTTTCTGACCCAATGACCCCCCTGTTGACTGGGATAACTTTTGACCAAATATTCAATTTTGGTCAAAAGAGGAAACTTTTTACCAGAATTTCATCGATGGTCAAAATAGTCCATTTCTGACCCAATGACCACCTCATTAGCTCCAATGGGTTAACTTTTGAAAAAAAATTAATTTTGGTCAAAAAAATCAATATTTAACCTAATGACCATTTATGGACCCAGCAAGTCAATCTCTCACCAAAAAGTCAGCTTTGATCAAAATGGTCAATCCCTGACCCAAAGAAAAACCCATTGACCCAATAGGTCAACTTTTGACCAAAAAGTCAACTTTGATCAAAATGGTCAATTTTTGACCTAATGACCACTCATTAACCCAATAGGTCAACTTTTGACCAAAAAGTCAACATTGGTCAAAATGGTCAATTTTTTACCCAATGACAAAACCATTGACCCAATAGATCAAATTTTGACCAAAACGTTATCTTCAGTTAAAATAGTCAATTCATGACCCAATTACCAATTCATTGACCAAATATGTTAACTTTTGGCAAAAAAGTCAACTTTATTCAAAATGGTCAATTTCTCACCCAATGGGTCAACTTTTGACTAAAAATTTAATTTTGGTCAAAATAATCAATTATTGACCTAATGACCAATTAATAACCCAATAAGTCAATCTCTTACTAAAAAGTCAACTTTGGTCAAAATGGTCAATCCTTGACCCAATGACCAACCCATTAATCCAATTGGTCAACTTTTGACCGAAAACTCAACTTTGCTCAAAATAGTAAATCATACGACCAACCCATTGACCCAATAGGTAAACTTTTGAACAAAAAAATTAATTTTAGTCAAAATAGTCAATTTTGACCTAATGACCAATTATTGACCAAGTAAGCCAATCTCTGACCAAAAAGTTCACTTTGGTCAAAATGGTAAATCCTTGACCCAATGACCAACCCATTTACCCAATATGTCAACTTTTGACTAAAAATTTAACTTTGGTCAAAATGGTCAATCTTTGACCCAATGACCAACCCATAGACCCAATTGGTCAACTTTTGACGAAAAAGTCAACTTTGGTCAAATAGTCAATTATAGACCCAACGACCAACCCATTGACCCAATAGGTAAACTTTTGAACAAAAAAAACAATTTTAGTCAAAATAGTCAATTTTAACCTAATGACTAATTATTGACCCAGTAAGCCAATATCTGATCAAAAAGTCAACTTTGGTCAAAATGGTAAATCCTTGACCCAATGACTAACCCATTTAACCAATATGTCAAGTTTTGACCAGAAATTTAACTTTGGTCGAATTGATCAATCCTTGACCTAATGATAAACCCATTGACCGAATATGTCAACTTTTGACCAAAAAGTATATTTTGGCCAAAATAGTTAATTTTTGACATAATAACCACCCATTGACCCAATAGGTCTTTTGATCAAAAAGTCAACTTGGGTTAAAATGGTTAATTTTTTACCCAATGACCAACCCATTGACCAAATAGATCAACTCTTGACCAAAAAGTTATATTCGGTCAAAATGGTCAATTCTTGACCCAATTACCAACTCATTGACCAAATTGGTTAACTTTTGACCAAAAAGTCAACTTTAGTCAAAATGGTCAATTTCTGACTTAATGACCACCCACTGACCTAATAGGTCAACTTTTAACCAAAAAGTCAATTTTGGTTAAAATAATCAATTTTTATCTTAATGATAAATTATTGACCCAGTAAGCTAATTTTTGACCAAAAACTAAACTTTGTTCAAAATGGTCAATCCTTGACCCATGACCAACCGATTGACCCAATAGGACAACTTTTGACAAAAAAGTCAACTTTGGTCAAAATGATCAATCCTGGACCCAATGACGAACTACTTGGCCTAAAAGGTCAACTTTTGACCAAAAAGTCAATTTTCGTCAAAATAGATAATTTTTGAATTAATGACCAATTATTGATTCACAAGTCAATCTTTGATCAAAAAATCAACTTTGGTCAAAATGGTCAATCATTGACCCAATGGCAAACCCATTGACCCAATAGGTAAATTTTTGACAAAAAAGTCAATTTTGGTCAAAATAGGCAATTTTTGACCTAATGACCTCCCATTGACCAAATAGGTCAACCTTTGTCCAAAAAGTCAACTTTTGCTAAATTGGTTAATTTTTGACCCAATGGCCAACCCATTTACCCAATAGATCAAATTTTAATCAAAAAGTCATCTTCGGTCAAAATGCCCAATTCTTAACCCAATTACCAACTCATTAACTAAATAAGTCAACTTTTGACCAAAAAGTCAACTTTGTACAAAATGGTCAATTTTTCGACCTAATGACCATCCTCGAATCTAATGGGTCAACTTTGGACCAAAAATTTAATTTTTCTCAAAATAATCAATTTTCGACCTAATGACCAATTATCGACCCAATATGTCAATCTCGACCAAAAGTCAACTTTGGTCAAAATGGTCAATCCTCGACAAAATGACCAACCCATCGACCCAATATATCGACTTATCGACTAAAAAGTCAATTTTGGTCAAAATAGTAAATTGTTGACTTAATGACCAATTATTTGTCCAATAGGACAATATTTGATTAAAAAGTCAACTTTGGTTAAAATGGTCAATCCTTGACCGAATGACTAACTCATTGACCCAAAAGGATTACTTTTAACTAAAAAGTTAATTTTGCTCAAAATTGTCAATTTTTAATCTAATGACCACCTCATTGACCCAAATGGTGAGCTTTTAACCAAAGTCAAATATGGTCAAAATGGTCAATTTCAGAAACAGTGACCTAAAGTCAACTTTGGTCAAAATGGTCAATCATCGAATCTAATGACCAACTCATCGAATCTAATCGTAGAATTTTCACCAAAAGTCAAATTTGGTCAAAATGGTTAATCCTTGATCCAATGACCAACTCATTGACCCAAAAGGACAACGTTTGACTTAAAAGTCAATTTTCGTCAAAATTGTCAATTTTTTACCTAGTGACAGCCTCATTGACTTAAATTGGTCAACTTTTGTTCAAAAAGACAACTTTAGTAAAAATGGTCAATCCTTGATCCAATGACCAACCCATTGACCCAATAGGTCAACTTTTGACTAAGAAGTCAATTTTGGTCAAAATAGTCAATTTTAGTCCTAATGACCAATTTTTGATCCAGTAAGCCAATCTCTGACCAAAAAGTCAACTTTGGTCAAAATGATCAATCCTTGATATAATGACCAACCCATTGACCCAATAGGTCAACTTTTGACCAAAAAGTTAACTTTGGTCAAAATGATCAATTATTGACCCAATGACCAACCCATTGGCCTAATAGGTCAACTTTTGACCAAAAATTTAATTTTGGTCAAAATAGTCAATTTTTGAATTAATGATCAATTATTGACCCAATAAGTCAATATCTTACCAAAAAGTTAACTGGTCAAAATGGTCAATCCTTGACCCAAAGACAAACACATTGATCGAATAGGACAACTTTTGACCAAAATGTCAATTTTGGTCAAAATAGTTAATTGTTGACCTAATGACCACTCATTGAGCCAATAGGTCAACTTTTGACCTAAAAAGTCAACTTTTGACTAAAAAGTCAACTTTGGTCAAAATGGTCAATTTTTGACCCAATGACAAACTCATTTACCCAATAGGTCCACTTTTGACAAAAAAAGTCATCTTTGGTCAAAATGGTTAATTCTTGACCCAATTTCCAACTCATTGAACAAATCGGTCAACTTTGGTCCAAATGTAAATTTTTGTGAAAATGGTTAATTTCTGACCCAATAACCTCCCCGTTCACCCAAAGGGTTAAATTTCAACCAAAAATTCAATTTTGGTCAAAATAGACAAATTTTGACCTAATTACCAATTTTGACCTAATAACCAATTATTGACACAATAAGTCAATCTCTGACCAAAATGTCAACTTTGGTCAAAATTGTCAATCCCTGAATCAATGAAAAACCCAATGACCTAATAGGTCAACTTTTGAAAAAAAGTTAAATTTGGTCAAAATAGTCAATTTTTGACTTAATGACCACCCATTAACCCAATAGGTCTACTTTTGACCAAAAAGTCAGCTTTGGTCAAAATGGTCAATCCTTGACCCAATGACCAACCAAGTGACCCAATAGATCAAATTTTGACTAAAAAGTTATCATCAGTCAAAATAGTCAATTCTTTACCCAATTACCAACTCATTGACCAATTATGTCATTTCATGACCCAATTACCAACTCATTGAAAAAATATGTCAACTTTTAGCGAAAAAGTCAACTTTGTTCAAAATGGTCAATTTCAGACCCAATGGGTCAACTTTTGACCAAAAATTTAATTTTGGTCAAAATAATCAATTTTTGACCTAATGACCAATTATTGATCCAATAAGTCAATCACTTACTAAAAAGTCAACTATGGTAAAAATGGACAATTCTTAACCCCATGACCAACCCATTGACCCAATTAGTCAACTTTTAACCAAAAAGTCATCTTTGGTCAAAATAGTCAATCATTGACCCAAAGACCAACCCATTGACCCAATAGACCAACTTTTGAACAAAAAAATTAATTTTGTACAAAATAGTCAATTT
The DNA here is from genome assembly GCA_022702705.1 of Papilionanthe hookeriana x Papilionanthe teres. Lineage (NCBI taxonomy): Eukaryota > Viridiplantae > Streptophyta > Magnoliopsida > Asparagales > Orchidaceae > Papilionanthe > Papilionanthe hookeriana x Papilionanthe teres. The sequence continues at coordinate 70,594,067 of CM040431.1, forward strand.
TGATCTAATGACTAATTATTGACCCAGTAAGCCAATCTCTAACCAAAAAGTCAACTTTGGTTAAAATAATCAATCGTTGACCCAATGACCAACCAATTGACCCAATTTGTTAACTTCTAACCAAAAATTTAACTTTGGTCAAAATGATCAATCCTTGACCGAATGACCAACCCATTGGCCTAATTGGTCAACTTTTGACCAAAAGATCAATTTTGGTCAAAATATTCAATTTTTTAATTAATGACCAATTATTGACCCAATAAGTCAATCTCTGACCAAAAAGTCAACTTTCATCAAAATGGTCAATCCTTTACCCAATGACGAACCCGTTGATCTAATAGGTCAACTTTTAACCAAAATGTCACTTTTGGTCAAAATAGTCAATTTTCGACCTAATCCACCCATTGACCTAATAGGTCAACTTTGGTTAAATTGGTCAATTTTTGACCCAATAAACAACCCATTGACCCAATAGGTCAATTTTTGACTAAAAAGTCATCTTTGGTCAAAGTGGTCAATTCTTAACACAATTACCAATTGATTGACCAAATATGTCAACTTTTGACCAAAAAAGCAACTTTGGTCAAAATGGTCAATTTCTGAACAAATGACCACCTCGTTCACCCGATGGGTAAATTTTTTACAAAAAATTTAATTTTGGTCAGAATATTAAATTTTTGACCTAATGACCAATTATTGACCCAATAAGTCAATTTCTGACCAAAAAGTCAACTTTGGTCAAAATGGTCAATCTTTGACCCAATGAAAAACCCGTTGACCTAATAGGTCAACATTTGACCAAATAGTCAAATTTGGTCAAAATAGTTAATTTTTGACTTAATGACCTCCCATTGACCCAATAGGTCAACTTTTGACCAAAAAGTCAATTTTGGTCAAAATAGTCAATTTTTGACCTAATGACAATATATTGATCCAGTAAGACAATCTCTGACCAAAAACTCAACTTTGGTCAAAATGGTCACTCCTTGACACAATAACCAACCCATTGACCTAATAGGTTAACTTTTGACCAAAAAGTGAACTTTGTCAGAATGATCAATCCTGGACCCAATGACGAACCCATTGGCCTAAAAGGTCAACTTTTGACCAAAATGTCAATTTTGGTCAAATAGACAATTTTTGAATTATTGATCGATTATTGACCCAATAAGTTAATCTTTGACCAAAATGTCAACTTTGGTCAAAATGGTCAATCCTTGACCCAATGACAAAGACATTAACCCAATAGGTCAACTTTTGATAAAAAAAGTCAATTTTGGTTAAAATATGCAATTTTTGACTTAATGACCTCCCATTGACCCAATAGGTCAACTTTTGACCAAAAAGTCAACTTTGGTCAAAATGGTCATTTTTTGACACAATGGCCAACCCATTGATCCAACAGATCAAATTTTAACGAAAAAGTCATCTTCGGTTAAAATGGCCAATTCTTGACCCAATTACCAACTCATTGACCAAATAAGTCCACTTTTGACCAAATAAGTCCACTCTTAACCAAAAAGTCAACTTTGATCAAAATGGTTAATTTCTAAACCAATGAACACCCCGTTGACCCAATGGGTCATCTTTTGACCAAAAAATTAATTTTTCTCAAAATAATCAATTTTTGACCTAATGACCAATTATTGACCGAATAAGTCAATCTATGACCAAAAAGTCAACTTTGGTCAAAATGGTAATTCCTCGACCTAATGACCAACTCACTGACACAATATATCACCTTTTGACAAAAAAGACAATTTTGGTCATAATAGTAAAATTTTGACTTAATGACAAATTATTTGTCCAATAGGACAACATTTGATCAAAAAGTAAACCTTGGTCAACATGGTCAGTGCTTGACCCAATGACCAACTCGTTCACCCAAAAGGATAACTTTTGGCCAAAAAGTCAATTTTGGTCAAAATTGTTAATTTTTGATCTAATGACCACCTCATTGACCTAAAAGGTGAACTTTTGACCAAAAAGTGAAATATGGTCAAAATGGTCAATTTCTAACACAATGACCTAAAGTCAACTTTGGTCAAAATGATCAATCCTTGACCTAATGACTAACCCACATACCCAATATATCGTCTTTTGAAGAAAAAGTCAATTTTAGTCAAAATAATAAATTTTTGACTTAATGACCAATTATTTGTCAAATAGAACAACATTTGATCAAAACGTCAACTTTGGTCAAAATGGTCAATCCTTGACCCAAGGACTAACTCATTGACCAAAAAGGATAACTTTTGACTAAAAAGTCAAGTTTGGTCAAAATTATCAATTTTTAATTTAATGACCACCTCATTGACCCAAAAGGTGAACTTTTGATCAAAAAGTCAAATACGGTCAAAATTATCAATTTCTGACAAAATGACCCAAAGTCAATTTTGGTTAAAATGGTCAATCCTCGACCCAATGACCAACTCATTGACCCAATAGGTCAAATTTTGACCAAAAAGTTAACTTTGGTCAAAATGGTCAATCCTTGACCCAATGACCAACTCATTGACCCAAAAGGACAACTTTTGACTTAAAAGTCAATTTTGGTCAAAATTGTCAATTTTTTACCCAATGACTGCCTCATTGACCTAAATAATTTAAGTTTTGATCAAATAGACAACTTTGGTCAAAATAGTCAATCCTTGATCCAATGACAAACCCATTGACACAATAGGTCAACTTTTGACCAAAAAGTAAACTTTGGTCAAAATGGTCAATTTTTTACCCAATGACCAACCTATTGACCAATTATTGACCCAGTAAGCCAATCTCTGACCAAAAAGTCATCTTTGGTCAAAATGATCAATCCTTGACATAATGACAAACCCATTGACCGAATAGGTCAACTTTTGGTCAAAAAGTCAACCATTTTGACCAAAAAAATGACTTTTTGGTCAAAATTTTGATATATTGGGTCAATGGGTTGGTCATTGGGTCAAAAATTGACCTTTTTCACTAAAATTGACTTTTTGGTCAAAAGTTAACCTATTGGGTCAATGGGTGGTCATTATGTCCAAAATTGTTGGTCAAAAGTTGACCTATTGGGTCAATGAGTTTGTCATTGGGTCATGAATTGACCATTTTGACCAACGTTGACTTTTTGGTCAAATATTGACTTGTTGGGCAGTTAGTCATTAATTCAAAAATTGACTATTTTGACCAAAATTGACTATTTGGTCAGAAGTTGACCTTTTAGGCCAATGTATTCATCATTGGGTCCAAGTTTGATCATTTTGACCAAAGTTGACTTTTTGGTCAAAAGTTGACCTATTGGGTCAATGGGTTGGTCCTTGGGTCAAGGTTTGACCATTTTGACCAAAGTTGAGTTTTTTGTCAGAGATTAGCTTAGTGGGTCAAAAATTTTGTCAATAGGTCAAACATTGACTATTTTGACTAAAATTGACTTTTTGGTCAAAAGTTAACCTGTTGAGTCGATGGTGATCATTAAGTCAAAAATCGACTATTTTGAACTCAAAATTAATTTTTTGGTTAAAAGTCGAACTATCAGTCAATGGTTTTTTATCGGGTCAAGGATTGACCATTTTGACCAAAGTCGACTTTTCGGTCAAAGATCGACTTTATTATTCATTAGGTCAAAAATCGATTATTTCGACCAAAGTTAAATTTTTTTTCAAAAGTCAATCTATCGGGTCACAGGATGATCATTAGGTCATAAATTGACCATTTTGACTAAAGTTGATTTTTTGGTCAAAAGTTGACCAATTTGGATAATGAATTGGTAATTGGGTCAAGAATTAACCATTTTGACCGAATATGTCTTTCTAGTCAAAAGCTGATCTAGGTCCTTAGGTCAAAATTAACATTTTGACTAAAGTTGCCTTTCTGGTCAAAAGTTGACCTATTAGGCCTATGGGTGGTCATTATGTCAAAAAATGACTATTTTGACCCAAATTGACTTTTCGGTCAAAAGTCGATCTATTGGATCAATGTGTTTATCATTAGGTCAAGAATCGACCATTTTCGACCAAAGTCGACTTTTTGGTCGAAATCGACTTATCGGGTCAATAATTTGTCATTAGCTCGTAAAATCGAATGTTTCACCAAAATCAATTTTTAGTCAAAAGTTTACCCATCGGGTTAATGGGTGTTATCATCGTCGAATTGATCATTTTGACTAAAGTCGATTTTTGGTCAAAAGTTGACTTATTTGGTCAATTAGTTGGTAATTAGGTTAAAAATTGACCATTTTGACCAAAAATGACTTTTTAGTCAGTAGTTGACATATTGGGTCAATGGGTTAGTTATTTGATCAAAAGTCGACTCATCAGATCAACGGTGGTCATTAGTCAAAATTGGTCAATCTTCGACACAATGACCTAAGGTCAACTTTAGTCAAAATGGTCTATCCTCGACCCAATGACCAACTCATTGACCCAATAGGTCAACTTTTGACCAAAAAGTCCACTTTGGTCAAAATGGTCAATCCTTGACCCAATGACCAACTCTTTGACCCAAAAGGACAACTTTTGACTTAAAAGTCAATTTGGTCAAGAAGACAACTTTGGTCAAAATGGTCAATCCTTGATCCAATGATGACCCAGTAGGTCAACTTTTAACCAAAAAGTCAACTTTGGTCAAAACAGTCAATTTTTGACCTAATGACCAATTTTTGATCCAGTAAGCCAATCTCTAACCAAAAAGTCAACTTTCTTAAAAATGATTAATTCTTAACATAATGACCAACCCTTTGACCCAATAGGTAAACTTTTGACCAAAAACGTCAACTTTGGTCAAAATGATTAATCATTGACCCAATGACCAACCCATAGGCCTCATAAGTCAACTTTTGACCAAAAAATCAATTTTGGTCAAAATAGTCAATTTTTGAATTAATGACCAATTATTGACCCAATAAGTCATTCTCTAACCCAAAAGTTAACTTTGGTCAAAATGGTCAATCACTGACCCAATGACAAACCCATTGACCCAATAGGTCAACTTTTGACCAAAATGTCAATTTTGGTCAAAATAGTCAATTTTTGACCTAATGACCACTCATTGAGCCAATAGGTCAACTTTTGACCAAAAAGTCAGCTTTGATCAAAATGGTCAATTTTTGACCCAATGACCAACTCATTTACCCAATAGGTCAACTTTTGACCAAAAAAGTTATCATTGGTCAAAATGGTTAATTTCGACTCAATTTACAACTCGTCGAACAACAGTCAACTTTCGACCAAAAAGTAAACTTTTGGTCGAATGGTCAATTTCTAACCCAATGACCTACCCGTTCACCCAAAGGGTTAAGTTTTAACCAAAAATTTCAATTTTGGTCAAAATAGACAATTTTTGACCTAATAACCAATTTTTGACCTAATAACCAATTTTGACCTAATAAGTCAATTTCCGACCAAAATGCAACTTTGGTCAAAATGGTCAATCCCTGTTTTTGACCTAATAACCCAATGACCACCCCGTTGACCGAGTGGGTCAACTTTTGACCAAAAGTTTAATTTTGGTCAAAATAATCAATTTTCGACCTAATGATCAATTATTGAACAAATAAGTCAATCTCTTACTAAAAAGTCAACTTTGGTAAATTTGGTCAATCCTTGGCCCAATGACCAACCCATTGACCCAATTGGTCAACATTTAACCAAAAAGTCAACTTTGGTCAAAATAATCAAATCACTGATCCAAAGACCAACCCATTAACCCAATAGGCCAAATTTTGAACAAAAAAATTAATTTTCGTCAAAATAGTCAATTTTTGACCTAATGACCAATTATTGACCCAGTAAGCCAATCTCTGACCAAAAATTTAACTTTGGTCAAAATCGTCCATCCTTGACCCAATGATCAACCCATTAACCCGATATGTCAACTTTTGACAAAAAAATGTAACTTTGGTCAAAATGATCAATCCTTGACCCAATGACCAACCCATTGGCCTAATAGGTCAACTTTTGACCAAAAAGTCAATTTTAATCAAAGTAGTCAATTTTTTAATTAATGACAAATTTTTGACCCAATAAGTCAATCTCTGACCAAAATGTCACTCATTAAATGGTTAACTTCGACCCAATGACAAACCCATTGATCCAAGAGGTCAACTTTCGACCTAAAAGTCAATTTTGGTCAATATAGTCCATTTTCGACCTGATGACTCATCTATCGATCTAACAGTCAAATTTGGTTAAATTGGTCATTTTTTGACCCAATGACCAACCCATTGACCCAATAGATCAACTTTTGACTAAAAAGTCATCTTTAGTCAAAATGGTCATTTCTTAACCCAATCACCAACAGATTGGCCCAATAGGTCAACTTTTGACCAAAAAGTCAACTTTTATCAAAATGGTCAATTTCTAACCCATTGACCACCCCGTTCACCCGATGGTTAAACTTTTGACTAAAAATTAAATTTTGGTCAAAATATTTAATTTTTGACCTAATGACCAATTATTGACCCAATAAGTCAATTTCTAACCCAAAAGTCAACTTTGGTCAAAATGGTCAATTCTTGACCCAATAACAAACCCATTGACACAATAGGTCAACTTTTGACCAAAAAGTCAATTTGGGTCAAAATAGTCAATGTTTGACATAATGACCACCCATTGACCCAATAGTTCAACTTTTGACCAAAAAGGAAACTTTTGTCAAAATAAATAATTTTTGACCCAATGACCAACCCATTGATCTAATAGATCTTTTCGACCAAAAAGTCATATTCGTCAAAATGGTCAATTCTCGATCTAATTATCAACTCATCGACTAAATTGGTCAAGTTTTAACGAATAAGTCAACTTTCGTTAAAATGGTCAATTCTCGACCCAATGTTCACCTCGCGACCTAATGAGTCAACTTTTGAAAAAATTAATTTTGGTCAAAATAATCAATTTTTAACCTAATGACCAATTATTGACCCAATAAGTTAATCTCTGACTAAAAAATCAACTTTGGTCAAAATTGTCAATCCTTGACCCAATGACAAACCCATTTACCCAATAGTTCAGCTTTTGACCAAAAAGTTAATTTTGGTCAAAATAAACAATTTTTGACTTAATGACCACCCATTGACCTAATAGGTCAACTTTTGACCAAAAAGTCAATTTTGTTCAAAATAGTCAATTTTTGACCTAATGACAAATTATTGACCCAGTAAGCCAATCTCTGACCAAAAACTCAACTTTGGTCAAAATGGTCAATCCTTGACCCAATGACCAACCCATTGACCCAATAGGTCAAATTTGGACCAAAAACTCAACTTTCATTAAAATGATCAATCTTGGACCCATTGACAAACCCATTGGCCTATAAGGTCAACTTTTGACCAAAAACTCAATTTTTGTTAAAATAATCAATTTTTGAATTAATGACCAATTATTGACCCAATAAGTTAATCTCTGATCAAAAAGTCAACTTTGGTCAAAATGGCCAATCATTGACTTAATGACAAACCCATTGACCCAATATTTCAACTTTTGACCAAAAAGTCAAAATAATTAATTTTTGACTTAATGACCAACTTTTGACCAAAAAGTCAATTTTGGTCAAAATAGTCAATTTTTGACCTAATGACAAATTATTGACCCAGTAAGCCAATCTCTGACCAAAAACTCAACTTTGGACAAAATGGTCAATCTTTGACCCAACGACCAACCCCTTGACCCAATAGGTCAATTTTGGACCAAAAAATCAACTTTTGTCAAAATGATCAATCTTGGACCCAATGACAAACCCATTGGCCTAAAAGATCAACTTTTGACCAAAAAGTCAATTTTAGTCAAAATAGTCAAGTTTTGAATTAATGACCAATTATTGATCCAATAAGTCAATCTTTGACCAAAAAGTCAACTTTGGTCAAAATGGTCAATCCTTGACCCAATCACAAACCAATCGACCCAATAGGTCAACTTTTGACTAAAAAATCAATTTTGGTCAAAATAGTTAATTTTTGACCTAAAGACCACCCATTGACCCATAGATCAAATTTTGACCAAAAAGTCATCTTCGGTCAAAATTGCTAATTCGTGACCCAATTACCAACTCGTTGACCAAATAAGTCAACTTTTAACCAAAAAGCTAACTTTGTTCAAAATTGTCAATTTCTGACCCAATGACCACCCTGTTGATCCAACGGTTCAATTTTTGACCTAATGACCAATTATTGACCTTACAAGTCAATATATGACCAAAAAGTCAACTTTCGCAGAGTGGTCAATCTTCGACCTAGTGACCAACCCATCGACTCTAATAATCGACTTTTGACCAAAAAGTCAATTTTGGTCAAAATAGTTAATTTTTGACTTAAATACCAATTTTTGCCCGATAGAACAACTTTTGACCAAAAAGACAAACTTTGTCAAAATGGTCAATCCTTGACCCAAAAGGACAATCATTGACCCAAAAGTCAATTTTGATCAAAATTGTCAATTTTTGATCTAATGGCCACCTCATTGACCCAAAAGGTGAACTTTTGACCAAAAAGTCAAATTTGGTCAAAATGGACACTTTCTGACACAATGACCTAAAGTCAACTTTGGTCAAAATGGTCAATCCTTGACTCAATGACAACCCCATTGACCCAATAGTTCAACTTTTGACCAAAAAGTCAATTTTGGTCAAAATAGTCAATTCTTGACCTAATGACAAATTATTGACCCAGTAAGCCAACCTCTGACCAAAATCTCAACTTTTGTCAAAATGGTCAATCCTTGACCCAATGACCAACCCATTGACCCAATAGGTTTGGATAAAAAAGTCAATTTTTGTCAAAATGATCAATCCTGGACCCAATGACAAACCCATTGGCCTAAAAGGTCAACTTTTGACCAAAAAGTCAATTTTAGTCAAAATAGTCAATTTTTGAATTAATGACCAATTATTGACCCAATAAGTCAATGTCTGACTAAAAAGTCAACTTTGGTCAAAATGCTTAATCCTTGATTCAATGACAAACCCATCGACCTAATAGTTCAACTTTCGACCAAAAAGTTAATTTTGGTGAAAATAATCAATTTTAACTTAATGACCACCCATCGAATCTAACAAGTCAACTTCAACTCAAAAAGTCAATTTTGGTTAAGTAATCAATTTCGACCTTACGATAAATTATCGAACCCGTAAGCCAATCTCTGACCAAAAACTCAACTTTGGTCAAAATGGTCAATCCTTGACCCAATGACCAACCCATTGACCCAATTGGTCAACTTTGGACCAAAAAGTCAACTTTTGTCAAAATGATCAATCCTGGACCCAATGACAAACCCATTGGCCTAAAAGGTCAACTTTTGAAAAAAAGTCAATTTTAGTCAAAATAGTTAATTTTTGAATTAATGACCAATTATTGACTCAATAAGTCAATCTCTGACCAAAAAGTCAACTTTGGTCAAAATGGTCAATCCTTGACTCAATGACAAACCCATTACCCAATATTTTAACTTTTGACCAAAAAGTTAATTTTGGTAAATATAATCAATTTTTGACTTAATGACCACCCATTGACCCAATAGGTCAACTTTTGACCAAAAAGTCAATTTTGGTCAAAATAGTCAATTTTTGACCTAATGATAAATTATTGACCCAGTAAGTCAATCTCTGACCAAAAACTCAACTTTGGTCAAAATGGTCAATCCTTGACCCAATGACCAACCCATTGACCTAATAGGTCAAATTTGGACCAAAAAGTCAACTTTCGTCAAAACGATGATTCTTGGACCCAATGAGAAACTCATTGGCCTATAAGGTCAACTTTTGACCAAAAAGTCAATTTTAGTGAAAATACTCAATTTTTGAATTAATGACAAATTTTTGACCCAATAAGTCAATCTCTAACCAAAAAGTCAACTTTGGTCAAAATGGTCAATCCTTGACTCAATGACAAACCCATTGACCCAATATTTCAACTTTTGACCAAAAAGTAAATTTTGGTCAAAATAATTAATTTTGACTTAATGACCACCCATTGACCCAATAGGTCAACTTTTGACCAAAAAGTTAATTTTGGTCAAAATAGTCAATTTTTGACCTAATGACAAATTATTGACCCAGTAAGCCAATCTCTGACCAAAAACTCAACTTTGGACAAAATGGTCAATCTTTGACAAAATGACCAACCCCTTGACCCAATAGGTCAATTTTGGACCAAAAAGTCAACTTTTGTCAAAATGATCAATCCTGGACCCAATGACAAGGCCATTGGCCTAAAATGTCAACTTTTGACCAAAAAGTCAATTTTAGTCAAAATAGTCAAGTTTTGAATTAATGATCAATTATTGACTCGATAAGTCAATATTTGACCAAAAAGTCAATTTTGGTCAAAATGGTCAATCCTTGACCCAATCAGAAACCCATTGACCCAATAGGTCAACTTTTGACCAAAAAGTCAATTTTGGTCAAAATAGTTAATTTTTGACCTAATGACCACCCATTGACCCAATAGATCAAATTTTGACCGAAAATTCATCTTCGGTCAAAATGGTCAATTCGTGACCCAATTACCAACTCGTTGACCAAATATGTTAACTTTTGATCAAAAAACCATCTTTGTTCAAAATTGTCACTTTCTGACCCAATGACCTCCCCGTAGATCCAACGGCTCAACTTTTGACCAAAAATTTAATTTTTCTAAATATAATCAATTTTTGACCTAATGACCAATTATTGACCCAACAAGTCAATCTATGACCGAAAAGTCAACTTTGGCTAGAGTGGTCAATCTTCGACCTAGTGACCAACCAACTGACCCAATATATCAACTTTTGACCAAAAAATCAATTTTGGTCAAAATAGTGAATTTTTGACTTAATGACCAATTATTTTCCCAATAGGACAACTTTTGACCAAAAAGACAACCTTTGTCAAAAAGGTCAATCCTTGACCCAAAAGGACAACCATTGACCCAAAAGTCAATTTTGGTTAAAATTGTCAATTTTTTATCTAATGCCCACCTCATTGACCCTAAAGGTGAACTTTTGACCAAAAAGTCAAATTTGGTCAAAATGGACACTTTTTCATACAATGACCTAAAGTCAACTTTGGTCAAAAAGGTCAATCATTGACTCTATGAGAACCCCCATTGACCCAATCTATCAGTTCAACTTTTCGACCAAAAAGTCAATTTTGGTCAAAATAATCAATTTTCGAGTTAATGACCACCCATCGAATCTAACAGTCAACTTTTGATCAAAAAGTTAATTTTGGTCAAAATAGTCAATTCTTGACCTAATGACAAATTATTGACCCAAAGAAGCCAACCTCTGGCCAAAATCTCAACTTTTGTCAAAATGGTCAATCCTTGACCCAATGACCAACCCATTGACCCAATATGTTTGGATAAAAAAGTCAATTTATGTCAAAATGATCAATCCTGGACCCAATGACAAACCCATTGGCCTAAAGGTCAACTTTTGACCAATCTTTTGATCTACTTTTGACCCAAAGTCAATTTTAGTCAAAATAGTCAATTTTTGAATTAATGACCAATTATTGAACCAATAAGTCAATCTCTGACCAAAAAGTCAAGTTTTGTCAAAATGGTCAATCCTTAACTCAATGACAAACCCATTGACCCATTAGTTCAAGTTTTGACCAAAAAGTTAATTTTGCTGAAAATAGTCAATTTTTGACTTAATGACCACCCATTGACCCAAAAGGTCAACTTTTAACCAAAAAGTCAATTTTGGTCAAAGTAGTCAATTTTGACCTAATGACAAATTATTGAACCCGTAAGTCAATCTCTGACCAAAAACTCAACTTTGGTCAAAATGGTCAATCCTTGACCCAATGACCAACCCATTGACCCAATAAGTCAACTTTTGTCAAAATGACCAATCCTGGACCAAATGACAAACCCATTGGCCTAAATGGTCAACTTTTGACTAAAAAGTCAATTTTAGTCAAAATAGTCAATTTTTGAATTAATGACCAATTTTTGACTCAATAAGTCAATATCTGACCAAAAAGTCAACTTTGGTCAAAATGGTCAATCCTTGACACAATGACAACAAATCCATTTACCCAATATTTCAACTTTTGACCAAAAAGTTAATTTTGGTCAATTTAGTCAATTTTTTACTTAATGACCACACATTGACCCAATAGGTCAACTTTTGACCAAAAGTCAATTTTGGTCAAAATAGTCAATTTTCGACCTAATGACAAATTATTGACCCAGTAAGCCAATCTCTGACCAAAAACTCAACTTTGGTCAAAATGGTCAATCCTTGACCTAATGACCAACCCCTTGACCCAATTGGTCAATTTTGGACCAAAAAGTCAACGTTTGTCAAAATGATCAATCCTGGAACCAACGACAAACCCATTGGCCTAAAAGGTCAACTTTTGACCAAAAAGTCAATTTTAGTCAAAATAGTCAATTTTAGAATTAATGATCAATTATTGACCCAATAATTCAATCTTTGACCAAAAAGTCAACTTTAGTCAAAATGGTCAATCCTTGACCCAATCACAAACCCATTAAACCAATGGCTAAACTTTTGACGAAAAAGTCAATTTTAGTCAAAAAAGTTATATTTTGACCAAATGACCACCCATTTACCCAATAGATCAAATTTAGACCAAAAAGTCATATTCGGTCAAAATGGTCAATTCGTGACTCAATTACCAACTCATTGACCAAACAAGTCAACTTTTGATCAAAAAGTCAACTTTGTTCAAAATGATCAATTTCTGATCAAATGACCACCCCGTTGACCCAACGGCTCAACTTTTGACCAAAATTTAACTTTTCTAAAAATAATCAATTTTTGACTTAATGACCAATTATTGACCCAATAAGTCAATCTATGACCAAAAAGTCAAGTTTGGCTAGAGTGGTCAATCCTTGACCCAATGACCAACCCACTGACCCAATATATCGACTTTTGAGCAAAAAGTCAATTTTGGTCAAAATAGTGAATTTCTGACTTAATGACCAATTATTTGCCCAATATGACAACTTTTGACCAAAAAGACATTTTTTGTCAAAATGGTCAATCCTTGACCCAAAAGGACAACCATTGACCTAAAAGTCAATTTTTGTCAAAATTGTCAATTATTGATCTAATGACCACTTCATTGACCTAAAAGGTGAACTTTTGACCAAAAAGTTAAATTTGGTCAAAATTGACACTTTGTGACACAATGACCTAAAGTCAACTTTGGTTAAAATGGTCAATCCTTGACACAATGACCAACTCATTATCCCAATAGGTCAACTTTTGTCCAAAATGTCAACTTTGGTAAAAATTCTCAATCCTTGACCCAATGACGAACTCATTGACCCTAAAGGACAACTTTTGACTAAAAACTTAATTTTGGTCAAAATAGTCAATGATTGACCTAATGACCGCCTCATTGAACTAAATAGGTCAACTTTTACCAAATAACTAACCCATTGGCCTTATAGGTCAACTTTTGACCAAAAATTTAATTTTTTCCAAAATAGTGAATTTTTGAATTAATGACCAATTATTGACCCAATAAGTCAATCTCTGACCAAAAAGTCAACTTAGGTCAAAATGGTCAATCCTTGACCCAATGACGAACCCATTGACCCAAAAGTTCCACTTTTGACGAAAAAGTCAATTTTGGTCAAAATAGTCAATTTTTGACTAATTGACCACCAATTAACCCAATAGGTCAACTTTTGATCAAAAAGTCAATTTTGGTCAAAATAGCCAATTTTTGACCTAATGATAAATTATTGACAGAGTAAGCCAATCTCTGACCAAAAATTCAACTTTAATCAAAATGGTCAATCCTTGACCCAATGACCAACCCATTGAACGAATAGGTCAACTTTGGACATAAAAGTCAACTTTTGTCAAAATGATCAATCTTGGACCCAATGACAAACCCATTGGCCTAAAAGGTCAACTTTTGACAAAAAAGTCAATTTTAGTTAAAATAAACAATTTTTGAATTAATGACTAATTATTGACTCAAAAAGTCAATCTATGAGCAATAAGTCAACTTTGGTCAAAATGGTCAATCCTTAACCCAATGGAAAACCCATTGACCCAATAGTTCAACTTTTGACCAAAATTTGGTCAAAAGAGTCAATTTTTGACTTAATGACCACCCATTGACCCAATAGGCCAACTTTGACCAAAAAGTCAATTTTTGTCGAAGTAGTCAATTTTTAACCTAATGACAAATTATTGACCCAGTAAGCTAATCTCTAACCAAAAACTCAACTTTTGTCAAAATGGTCAATCCTTGACCTAATAACCAGCCCATTGACCTAATAGGTCAACTTTGAACCAAAAAGTGAACTTTTGTCAAAATGATCAATCATGGGCCCAATGACAAACCCATTGGCATAAAAGGTAAACTTTTGACCAAAAAGTCAATTTTCGTCAAAATAATCAATTTTGGAATTAATGACCAATTTTTGACCCAATAAGTCAATCTTTGACAAAAAAGTCAACTTCGGTCAAAATGGTCATTCCTTGACCCAATTGCAAACCCATTGACCCAATAGGTCAACTTTTGACAAAGAAGTCAATTTTGGTCAAAAATAGTTAATTTTTGACCTAAAGACCACCCATTGACCCAATAGATCAAATTTTGACCAAAAAGTCATCTTCGGTCAAAATTGCTAATTCGTGACCCAATTACCAAAAAGCCAACTTTTAACTAAAATCTTTGACCTAAAAGTCATCTTCTGTCAAAATTGCTAATTCGTGACCCAATTACCAAAAAAGCCAACTTTTAACCAAAATCTTTGACCAAAAAGCCAACTTTGTTCAAAATTGTCAATTTCTGACCCAATGACCACACCGTTGATCCAACGGTTCAACTTTTGACAAAAAATTTAATTTTCTAAAAATAATCAATTTTTGACCTAATGACCAATTATTGACCAAACAAATCAATCTATGACCGAAAAGTCAACTTTGGCTAGAGTGGTCAATCTTTGACCTAGTGACCAACCTAATGACCCAATATATCAACTTCTGACCAAAAAGTCAATTTTGGTCAAAATAGTGAATTTTTGACTTAATGACCAATTATTTGCCCAATAGGACAACTTTTGACCAAAAAGACAACCTTTGTCAAAATGGTCAATCCTTGACCCAAAAGGACAACCATTGACCCAAAAGTCAATTTTGGTCAAAATTGTCAATTTTTGATCTAATGGCCACCTCATTGACCCAAAAGGTGAACTTTTGACCAAAAAGTCAAATTTGGTCAAAATGGACACTTTTTGACACAATGACCTAAAGTCAACTTTGGTTAAAATGGTCATTCCTTGACTCAGTGACAACCCCAATTGACCCAATAGTTCAACTTTTGACCAAAAAGTCAATATTGGTCAAAATAGTCAATTTTTGACTTAATGACCACCCATTGATTCAATAGGTCAACTTTTGATCAAAAAGTTAATTTTTGTCAAAATAGTCAATTCTTGACCTAATGACAAATTATTGACCCAATAAGCCAACCTCTAGCCAAAATCTCAATTTTTTGTCAAAATGATCATTCCTGGACCCAATGACAAACCCATTGGCCTAAAAGGTCAACTTTTGACCAAAAAGTCAATTTTAGTCAAAATAGTCAATTTTTGAATTAATAACCAATTATTGACCCAATAAGTCAATGTCTGACCAAAAAGTCAACTTTGGTCAAAATGATCAATCCTTGACTCAATGACAAACCCATTGACCCAATAGTTCAACTTTTGACCAAAAAGTTAATTTTGGTGAAAATAGTCAATTCTTGACTTAATGACCCATTGACCCAATAGGTCAACTTTTGAGCAAAAAATCAATTTTTGTCAAAGTAGTCAATTTTGACCTAATGATAAATTATTGAACCCCTAAGCCAATATCTGACCAAAAACTCAACTTTCGTCAAAATGGTCAATCCTCGACCTAATGACCAACCCATCGACCCAATAGTCAACTCGACCAAAAAGTCAACTTTTGTCAAAATGGTAAAATCCTGACCAAATGACAAACCCATCGTACCTAAATGGTCAACTTTCGACCAAAAAGTCAATGTTAGTCAAAATAGTCAATTTTTGAATTATTGACTAATTATTTATTTAATAAGTCAATCTCTGACAAGAAGTCAACTTTGGTCAAAATCGCCAATCCTCGACTCAATGACAAACCCATCGAACCCAATATTTCAACTTTCGACCAAAAAGTTAATTTTAATCAATATAATCAATTTTCGACTTAATGACCACTCATCGACCCAATAGGTCAACTTTTGACCAAAAAGTCAATTTTGGTCAAAATAGTCAATTTTTGACCTAATGACAAATTATTGACACAGTAAGCCAATCTCTGACCAAAAACTCAACTTTGGTCAAAATGGTCAAACCTTGACCTAATGACCAACCCCTTGACTCAATTGGTCTTTTTTAGACCAAAAAGTCAACTTTTGTCAAAATGATCAATCCTGGACCCAACGCTAAACTCATTGGCCTAAAAGGTCAACATTTGACCAAAAAGTCAATTTTAGTCAAAATAGTCAATTTTAGAATTAATGGTCAATCTCTGACCCAATAAGTCAATCTTTGACCAAAAAGTCAACTTTAGTCAAAATGGTCAATCCTTGACCCAATCACAAACCCATTGACCTAATAGGTAAACTTTTGATGAAAAAGTCAATTTTGTTCAAAAAAGTTATATTTTGACCAAATGACCACCCATTGACCCAATAGATCTAATTTTGACCAAAAAGTCATCTTCGGTCAAAATGGTCAATTCGTGACCCAATTACCAACTCATTGACCAAATAAGTCAACTATTGACTAAAAAGTCATCTTTGTTCAAAATGGTCAATTTCTGATCAAATGACCACCCCGTTGACCCAAAGGCTCAACTTTTGACCAAAATTTAATTTTTCTAAAAATAATCAATTTTTGACTTAATAACCAATTATTGACCAAATAAGTTAATCTATGACCAAAAAGTCAACATTGGCTAGAGTGGTAAATCCTTGACCCAATGACCAATCCACTGACCAATATATCGACTTTTGACCAAAAAGTTAATTTTGGTTTAAATAGTGAATTTTTGACTTAATGACCAATTATTTGCCCAATAGGACAACATTTGATCAATACGTCAACTTTGGTCAAAATGGTCAATCCTTGACCCAATCACCAACTCATTGACCAAAAAGGATAACTTTTGACTAAAAAGTCAAGTTTGGTCAAAATTGTCAATTTTTGATCTAATGACCACCTCATTGACCCAAAAGGTGAGCTTTTGACCAAAAAGTCAAATATGGTCAAAATTATCATTTTTTCACACAATGACCTAAAGTCAACTTTGGTCAAAATAGTCAATCCTCGACCCAATGACCAACTCATTCACCCAAAAGGTCAACTATTGACCAAAAAGTTAACTTTGATTAAAATGGTCAATCCTTAACCCAATGACCAACTCACTGACCCAAAAGGACAACTTTTGACTTAAAAGTCAATTTTGGTCAAAATTGTCAATTTTTGACCTAATGCTGCCTCATTGGCCTAAATAATTCAAGTTTTGATCAAAAAGACAACTTTGGTCAAAATGGTCAATCCTTGATCCAATGACAAACCCATGGACACAATAGGTCAACTTTTGACCAAAAAGTAAACTTAGGTCAAAATGGTCAATTTTTGACCCAATGACCAACCTATTTACCAATTATTGACCCAGTAAGCCAATCTCTGACCAAAAAGTCAACTTTGGTCAAAATGATCAATCCTTGACATAATGACAAACCCATTGATCGAATAAGTTAACTTTTGGCCAAAAAGTCAACCATTTTGACCAAAAAATGACTTTTTGGTCAAAATTTTGATATATTGGGTCAATGGGTTGGTCATTGGGTCAAAAATTGACCTTTTTTACCAAAGTTGACTTTTTGGTCAAAAGTTAACCTATTGGATCAATGGGTGGTCATTATGTCCAAAATTGTTGGTCAAAAGTTGACCTATTTGGTCAATGGGTTTGTCATTGGGTCATGGATTGACCATTTTGACCAACGTTGACTTTTTGATCAAATATTGACTTGTTGGGTAGTTGGTCATTAATTCAAAAATTGACTATTTTTACCAAAATTGACTTTTTGGTCAAATGTTGACCTTTTAGGCCAATGTATTCATCATTGGGTCCAAGCTCATCATTTTCACCAAAGTCGACTTTTGGTCAAAAGTCACCTATTGGGTCAATGGGTCGTCATTAGTCAAGGTTTGACCATTTTGACTAAAGTTGAGTTTTTGGTTAGAGATTAACTTAGTGGGTCAAAAATTTTGTCAATAGGTCAAAAATTGACTATTTTGACCAAAAAATTAACTTTTGGGTCAAAAGTCAACTATCAGTCAATGGGTTTTTCATTGGGTCAAGGATTGACCATTTTGACCAAAGTTGACTTTTTAGTCAAAAGTTGACCAATTTGGTTAATGAATTGGTAATTGGGTCAAGAATTAACCATTTTGACCGAATATGACTTTCCGGTCAAAAGTCGATCTGTAGTCATTAGTCAAAATCGACATTTGATCAAAGTCGTCTTTTCGTCAAAATCGACTCATTGTTCCATGGGCGGTCATTATATCAAAATCGACTATTTTGACCCAAATTGACTTTTTGGTCAAAAGTCAATTTATCGGATCAATGGGTTTATCATTAGTTCAAGAATCGACCATTTCGACCAAAGTCGACTTTTGGTCAACCGGCTTATCGGGTTAATAATCTATCATCACAGTAATCAATGTTTCGACTAAGAATTGAATTTTAGTCAAAAGTTTATCCATCGGGTCAATGGGGTGTCATCGTCGAAATCGATCATTTTGAGCAAAGTCGACTTTTTGTCCAAAGTCAATTTATTTGGTCAATCAACAGAATCGGTTAGAATCGACCATTTTGACCAAAAATGACTTTTTAGTCAAAAGTCGACCTATCGGGTCAATGGGTTAGTTATTTGGTCAAAAATCGACTCAATTGTGTCAATGGCGGTCATTAGCCAAAATTGATCAATTTCCGATCGTAATCGATCTAAGGTCAACTTTAGTCAAAATGGTCAATCCTCGACTCCAATGACCAACTCATCGAATCTAATAGGTCAACTTTCGACCAAAAAGTCAACTTTAGTAAAAAGGGTCAATCTTTAACCTAATGACCAACTCATCGACCTAAGAGTGACAACTTTCGACTTAAAAGTCAATTTTGGTCAAAAAGACAACTTTGGTCAAAATGGTCAATCCTTGATCCAATGATGATCCAATAGGTCAACTTTTGACCAAAAAGTCAACTTTGGTCAAAACAGTCAATTTTTGACCTAATGTCCAATTATTGATCCAGTAAGCCAATCTCTGACCAAAAAGTCAACTTTGGTAAAAATGATCAATTCTTAACATAATGACCAACCCTTTCGACCTAATAGGTCAACTTTCGACTAAAAACGTCAACTTTGGTCAAAATGATCAATCATCGAATCCAACGACCAACCCATATGCCTAATAGTTCACTTTCGACCAAAAATCAATTTTGGTCAAAATAGTCAATTTTTGAATTAATGACCAATTATTGACCCAATAAGTCATTCTCTAACCAAAAAGTTAACTTTGGTCAAAATGGTCAATCATTGACCAAATGACAAACCCATTGACCAAATAGGTTAACTTTTGACCAAAATGTCAATTTTGCTCAAAATAGTCAATTTTTGACCTAATGACCACTCATTGAGCCAATAGGTCAACTTTTGACGAAAAAGTCAGCTTTGATCAATATGGTCAATTTTTGACCCAATGACCAACTCATTTACCCAATTGGTCAACTTTTGACCAAAAAAGTTATCTTTGGTCAAAATGGTTAATTCTTGACCCAATTTACAGTTCGTTGAACAAATAGGTCAACTTTTGACCAAAGGGTTAACTTTTAACCAAAAATTCATTTTTGGTCAAAATAGACAATTTTTGACCTAATAACCAAGTTTTGACCTAATAACCAAATTTTGACCAAATAAGTCAATCTCTAACCAAAATGCAACTTTGGTTACAATGGTCAATCCCTGTTTTTGACCTAATAACCCAATGACCACTCCGCTAGACCGAGGAATCAACTTTTGACCAAAAATTTAATTTTGGTCACAATAATCAATTTTCGGCCTAATGACCAAATATTGACCTAATAAGTCAATCTCTTACTAAAAAGTCAACTTTGGTAAATATGGTCAATCCTTGACCCAATGACCAACTCATTGACCCGATTGGTCAACTTTAACCAAAAAGTCAACTTTGGTCAAAATAAACAAATCACTGACCCAAAGACCAACCCATGACCCAATAGGCCAAATTTTGAACAAAAAAATTAATTTTCGTCAAAATAGTCAATTTTTGACCTAATAACCAATTATTGACCCAGAAAGCCAATCTCTGACCAAAAATTTAACTTTGATCAAAATCGTCCATACTTGACCCAATGATCAACACATTAACCCAATAATCAATCCTTGACCCAATGACCAACCCATTAGCCTAATAGGTCAACTTTTGACCAAAAAGTCAATTTTAATCAAAGTAGTCAATTTTTTAATTAATGACAAATTATTGACCGAATAAGTCAATCTCTGACCAAAATGTCAACTTTCATCAAAATGGTCAATCCATGACTCAATGACAAACCCATTGATCCAATAGGTCAACTTTTGACCCAAAAGTCAATTTTGGTCAGTATAGTCCATTTTTTACCTAATGACCATCTATTGACCCAATTGGTCAAATCTGGTTAAATTGGTCATTTTTTGACCCAATGACCAACCCATTGACCCAATAGGTCAACTTTTGACTAAAAAGTCATCTTTAGTCAAAATGGTCATTTCTTAACCCAATCACCAACTGATCAGTCAAACAGTCAACTTTCGACCAAAAAGTCAACTTTTGTCAAAATGGTCAATTTTCGACCCATCGACCACCCCGTTCACCCGATGGTTAAACTTTTCGACTAAAAATTCAATTTTGGTCAAAATAGTGAATTTTTGACCTAATGACCAATTATTGACCCAATAAGTCAATTTGTAACCAAAAAGTCAACTTTGGTCAAAATGGTCAATCCTTGACCCAATGACAAACCCATTAGCACAATAGGTCAACTTTTGACCAAAAAGTCAATTCTGGTCAAAATAGTCAATTTTTGACATAATGATCACCCATCGAATCTAATAGTTCAACTTTCGACCAAAAAGGAAACTTTGGTCAAAATGGTCAATTTCAACCTAATGACCAACCCATTGACCCAATAGATCAACTTTTGACCGAAAAGTCATATTCGGTCAAAATGGTCAATTTCGATCCAATTACCAACTCATCGACCAAATCAGTCAAGTTTTAACGAAAAAGTCAACTTTGGTTAAAATGGTCAATTTCGACCTAATGTCACCTCCGACTCATCAATGTCAACTTTGACAAAAATTAATTTTGGTCAAAATAATCAATTTTCGACCTAATGACCAATTATCGACCCAATAAGTCAATCTCCGACTAAAAATCAACTTTGGTCAAAATGGTCAATCCTCGACCCAACGACAAACCCATCGACCCAATAGATCAACTTTCGACAAAAAGTTAATTTTGGTCAAAATAGTCAATTTTCGACTTAATGACCACCTCATCGATCCAATAGGTTAACTTTCGACCAAAAAGTCAATTCTATCAAAATAATCAATTCTCGACCTAATGACAAATTATCAATCTAAGAAGACAATCTCTAACCAAAAACTCAACTTTGGTCAAAATGGTCAATCCTTAACCCAATGACAAACACATGACCCAATAGGTCAAATTTGGACCAAAAACTCAACTTTCATCTAAATGATCAATCTTGGACCCAATGACAAACTCGTTGGCCTATAAGGTCAACTTTTGACCAAAAAGTCAATTTTAGTCAAAATAGTTAATTTTTGAATTAATGACCAATTATTGACCCAATAAGTCAATCTGTGACCAAAAAGTCAACTTTCGTCAAATGGTCAACTCTCGACTCAATGACAAACCTATTGACCCAATATTTCAACTTTTGACCAAAAAGTTATTTTTGGTCAAAATAATTAATTTTTGACTTAATGACCAACTTTCGACCAAAAAGTCAATTTTTAACCTAATGACAAATTATTGACCCAGTAATCTAATCTCTGACCAAAAACTCAACTTTGGACAAAATGGTCAATCTTTGACCCAATGACCAACCCCTTGACCCAATAGGTCAATTTTGGATCAAAAAGTCAACTTTGGTCAAAATGATAAATCCTGGACCCAATGACAAACCCATTGGCCTAGAAGGTCAACTTTTGACCAAAAAGTCAATTTTAGTCAAAATAGTCAAGTTTTGAATTAATGACCAATTATTGACCCAATAAGTCAATCTTTGACCAAAAAGTCAACTTTGGTCAAAATGGTCAATCCTTGACCCAATCACAAACCCATTGACCCAATAAGTCAACTTTTGACCAAAAAGTCAATTTTGGTCAAAATAGTTAATTTTTGACCTAATGTCCACCCATTGACCCAATAGATCAAATTTTGACTGAAAATTCATCTTCGGTCAAAATGGTCAATTCGTGACCAAATTACCAACTCGTTGACCAAATAAGTCAACTTTTGACCAAAAAGCCAACTTTGTTCAAAATGGTCAATTTCTGACCCAATGACCACCCCGTTGACCCAACGGCTCAACTTTTAACCAAAATTTAATTTTTTTTAAAATAACCAATTTTTGACCTAATGACCAATTATTGACCCAACAAGTCCATCTATGACCAAAAGGTCAACTTTAGCTAGAGTGGTCAATCTTTGACCTAGTGACCAACCTACTGACCCAATATATCGACTTTTGACCAAAAAGTTAATTTTGGTCAAAAAAGTGAATTTTTTACTTAAATACCAATTATTTGCCCAATAGGACAACTTTTGACAAAAAAGACAACCTTTGTCAAAATGGTCAATCCTTGACCCAAAAGGACAATCATTGACCCAAAAGTCAATTTTGGTCAAAATTGTCAATTTTTGATCTAATGGCCACCTCATTGACCCGAAAGATGAACTTTTGACCAAAAAGTCAAATTTGGTCAAAATGGGCACTTTTTGAAACAATGACATGAAGTCAACTTTGGTCAAAATGGTCAATCCTTGACTCAATGACAACCCTATTGAGCCAATAATTCAACTTTTGACCAAAAAGTCAATTTTGGTCAAAATAGTCAATTTTTGACTTAATGACCACCCATTGACCCAATAGGTCAACTTTTGATCAAAAAGTCAATTTTGGTCAAAATAGTCAATTCTTGACCTAATGACAAATTATTGACCCAAGAAGCCAACCTTCGACCAAAATCTCAACTCTTGTAAAATGATCAATCTTCGATCTAACGACCAACCCATCGAATCTAACAGTTCGATAAAAAGTCAATTTTTGTCAAAATGATCAATCCTGGACACAATGACAAACCCATGGCCTAAAAGGTTAACTTTTGACCAAAAAGTCAATTTTAGTTAAAATAGTCAATTTTTGAATTAATGACCAATTATTGACCCAATAAGTCAATGTCTGACCAAAAAGTAAACTTTGGTCAAAATGGTCAATCCTTGAATCATTGACAAACCTATTGACCTAATAGTTCAACTTTTGACCAAAAAGTTAATTTTGGTGAAATAAGTCAATTTTTGACTTAATGACCACCCATTGACCCAATAGGTCAACTTTTGACCAAAAAGTCAATTTTGGTCAAAGTAGTCAATTTCGACCTAATGACAAATTATTGAACCCGTAAGCCAATCTCTGACCAAAAACTCAACTTTGGTCAAAATGGTCAATCCTCGACCCAATGACCAACCCATTGACCCAATTGGTTAACTTTGAACCAAAAAGTCAACTTTTATCAAAATGTTCAATCCTGGACCCAATGACAAACCCATTGGCCTAAAAGGTCAACTTTTGAAAAAAAAAGTCAATTTTAGTCAAAATAGTTAAATTATGAATTAATGACCAATTATTGACTCAATAAGTCAATCTCTGACCAAAAAGTCAACTTTGGTCAAAATTGTCAATCCTTGACTCAATGACAAACCCATTGACTCAATATTTCAACTTTTGACAAAAAAGTTAATTTTGGTCAATATAGTCAATTTTTTACTTAATGACCACCCATTGTCCCAATATGTCAACTTTTGACCAAAAAATCAATTTTGGTCAAAATAGTCAATTTTTGACCTAATGACAAATTATCGACTCAAGTAGCTCAATCTCTGACCAAAAACTGAACTTTGGTCAAAATGGTCAATCCTTGACCCAATGACCAACCCATTGACCCAATAGGTCAAATTTGGACCAAAAAGTTAACTTTCGTCAAAATGATGAATCTTGGACCCAATGAGAAACTCATTGGCCTATAAAGGTCAACTTTTGACCAAAAAGTCAATTTTAGTCAAAATAGTCAATTTTTGAATTAAAGACTAATTATTGACCCAATAAGTCAATCTCTGACCAAAAAGTCAACATTGGTCAAAATGGTCAATCTTTGACTCAATGACAAACCAATTGACCTAATATTTCAACTTTTGACAAAATAGTTAATTTTGGTCAAAATTATTAATTTTTGACTTAATGACCACCCATTGACCGAATAGGTCAACTTTTGACCAAAAAGTCAATTTTGGTCAAAATAGTCAATTTTTGACCTAATGACAAATTATTGACCCAGTAAACCAATCTCTGACCAAAACTCAACTTTGGACAAAATGGTCAATCTTTGACCAAAACTTAACTTTGGACAAAATGGTCAATCTTTGACCAAATGACCAACTCCTTGACCCAATAGGTCAATTTTGGACCAAAAAGTCAACTTTTGTCAAAATGATCAATCCTGGATCCAATGACAAACCCATTGGCCTAAATGTCAATTTTTGACCAAAAAGTCAATTTTAGTCAAAATAGTCAAGTTTTGAATTAATGACCATTTATTGACCCAATAAGTCAATTTTTGACCAAAAAGTCAACTTTGGTCAAAATGGTCAATCCTTGACCCAATCACAAACCCATTGACCCAATAGGTCAACTTATGACCAAAAAGTCAATTTTGGTCAAAATAGTTAATTTTTTACCTAATGCCCACCCATTGACCCAATAGATCAAATTTTGATTGAAAATTCATCTTCAGTCAATTTGGTCAATTCGTGACCCAATTACCAACTAGTTGACCAAATAAGTTAACTTTTGACCAAAAAGCCAACTTTTTTCAAAATTGTCAATTTCTGACCCAATGACCACCCCGTTGATCCAACGACTCAACTTTTGACATAAAATTTAATTTTTTCTAAAAATAATCAATTTTTTACCTAATGACCAATTATTGACCCAACAAGTCATTCTATGACCGAAAAGTCAACTTTGGCTAGAGTGGTCAATCTTCGACGTACTGACCAACCTACAGACCCAATATATCGATTTTTGACCAAAAAGTCAATTTTGGTCAAAATAGTGAATTTTTGACGTAATGACAAACCTATTGACCCAATAGTTCAACTTTTGACCAAAAAGTTAATTTTGGTGAAAATAGTTAATTTTTTACTTAATGACCACCCATTGACCCAATAGGTCAACTTTTGACCAAAAACTCAATTTTGGTCAAAGTAGTCAATTTTGACCTAATGACAAATTATCGAACCCGTAAGCCAATCTCTCGAGAAAAACTCAACTTTGGTCAAAATGGTCAATCCTTGACCCAATGACCAACCCATTGACCCAATAGGTCAACTTTTGACCAAAAAGTCAACTTTTGTCAAAATGATCAATCCTGGACCAAAAGACAAACCCATTGGACTAAATGGTCAACTTTTGACCAAAAAGTCAATTTTAGTCAAAATAGTCAATTTTTGAATTAATGACCAATTATTGATTTAATAAGTCAATATCTGGCCAAAAAGTCAACTTTGGTCAAAATGGTCAATCCTTGACTCAATGACAAACCCATTGACCCAATATTTTTAAATTTTGACTAAAAAGTTAATTTTGGTCAATATAGTCAATTTTTTGACTTAATTACCACCCATTGACCCAATAGGTCAACTTTTGACCAAAAAGTCAATTTTGGTCAAAATAGTCAATTTTTTACCTAATGACAAATTATTCACCAGTAAGCCAATCTCTGACCAAAAACTCAACTTTGGTCAAAATGGTCAATCCTTGACCTAATGACCAACCCCTTGACCCAATTGGTCAATTTTGGTCCAAAAAGTCAACTTTTGTCAAAATGATCAATCCTGGTCCCAACGACAAACTCATTGGCCTAAAAGGTCAACTTTTGACAAAAAAGTCAATTTTAGTCAAAATAGTCAATTTTAGAATTAATGACCAATTAATGACCCAATAAGTCAATCTTTGACCAAAAAGTCAACTTTAGTCAAAATGGTCAATCCTTGACCCAATCACAAACCCATTGACCCAATAGGTAAACTTTTGATGAAAAAGTCAATTTTGGTCAAAAAAGTTATATTTTGACCAAATGACCACCCGTTGACCCAATAGATAAAATTTTGACCAAAAAGTCATCTTCGGTCAAAATGGTCAATTTGTGACCCAATTACCAACTCATTGACCAAATAAGTCAACTTTTGACCAAAAAGTCAACTTTGCTCAAAATGGTCAATTTCTGAACAAATGACCACCCCGTTGACCCAACGGGCTCAACTTTTGACCAAAATTTAATTTCTCTAAAAATAATCTATTTTTGACTTAAAGACCAATTATTGACCCAATAAATCAATATATAACCAAAAAGTCAACTTTGGCTAGAGTGGTCAATCCTTGACCCAATGACCAACCCACTGACCCAATATATCGACTTTTGACCAAAAAGTCAATTTTGGTTAAAATAGTGAAGTTTTGACTTAATGACCAATTATTTGCCCAATAGGACAACTTTTGACTAAAAAGACAACCTTTGTCAAAATGGTCAATCCTTAACCCAAAAGGACAAACTTTGACCCAAAAGTCAATTTTGGTCAAAATTGTTAATGTTTTATCAAATGACCACCTCATTGACCCAAAAGGTGAATTTTTGTCCAAAAAGTCAAATTTGGTCAAAATGATCACTTTCTGACACAATGACCTAAGGTCAACTTTCTTCAAAATGGTCAATCCTATACGCAAGACCAACTCATTGATCCAATAAGTCAACTTTTGACCAAAATGTCAAATTTGGTCTAAATGGTCAATCCTTGACACAATGACCAACTCATTGACCCGAAAGGACAACTTTTAACTAAAAAGTCAATTTTGGTCAAAATTGTCAATTATTGACCTAATGACCGCCTCATTGAACTAAATAGGTCAAGTTTTGACCAAAAAGGCAACTTTGGTCAAAATGGACAATCCTTGATCCAATGACCAACTCACTGACCCAATAGGTTAACTTTTGACCAAAAAGTTAATTTTGGTCAAAATAGTCAATTTTTGACCTAATGACCAATTGTTGACCCAGTAAGCCAATCTCTGACCAAAAGTCAACTTTCGTCAACATCATCAATCCTTGACATAATGACCAACCCATTGACCCAATAGATCAACTTTTGACCAAAAGTCAACTTTGGTCTAAATGATCAATCCTTGACCCAATGACCAACCCATTGGCCTAACAGGTCAACTTTTGACCAAAAATTTAACTTTTGTCAAAATGGTCAATTTTTGAATTAATGACCATTATTGACCCAATAAGTCAATCTCTGACCAAAAAGTTAACTTTTGTCAAAATTGTCAATCCTTGACAAAATAACAAACCCATTGACCCAATAGTTCAACTTTTGGCCAAATAGTCAATTTTTGTCAAAATAGTCAATTTTTGACTTAATGATGACCCATTGACCCAATAGGTCAACTTTTGACTAAAAAGTCAATTTTGATCAAAATAGTCAATTTTTTACCTAATGAAAAATTATTGACCCAGCAAGCCAATCTCTGACCAAAAACTCAACTTTGGTCTAAATGGTCAATCCTAGACCCAATGACCAACCCATTGACCCAATAGTTGAGCCGTTGGTCAATGGGGTTGTCATTGGGTCAGAAATTGATCATTTTGAACAAAGTTGACTTTTTGATCAAAAGTTGACTTATTTGGTCAAAGAGTTGGTAATTGGGTCACAATTTGACTAATGAACACCCATTGACCCAATTGGTCAACTTTTGACCATAAAGTCAACTTTGGTCAAAATGGTCAATTTTTGACCCAATGACCAAACCATTAACCCAATAGATCAATTTTTGACCAAAAAATCATCTTCAGTCAAAATAGTCAATTCTTGAACCAATTACCAACCGATTGACCAAATATGTCAACTTTTGGCGAAAAAGTCAACTTTGTTCAAAATGGTGAATTTTAGATTCAATGACCACCCCGTTGACCTAGTGGTTCAACTTTTGACCAAAAATTTAATTTTGGTCAAAATAATCAATTTTTGACATAATGACCAATTATTGACCCAATAAGTCAATCTCTGACTAAAAAGTCAACTTTGGTAAATATGGTCAATCCTTGACCCAAAGGTCAAAGCCAATGACCCAATAGGTCAACTTTAGACCAAAAAGTTAATTGTTGAACTAATGACCACATATTGACCCAATCGATCAGCTTTTGACCAAAAAGTCAACTTTGGTTAAAATGGTCAATCTTTGACCCGATGACAAACCCATTGACACAATAGGTCAACTTTTGACCAAAAAAGTCATCATTGGTCGAATTGTCAAATTCCAATTACTAACTCATTGACCAAATAAGTCAACTTTTGACCAAAAAGTTAACTTTGGTCAAAATGGTCAATTTCTGACCCAATGACCTCCCCGCTGACCCAATGGGTTAATTTTTTACCAAAAATTCTATTTTTGTCAAAATAGTTAATTTTTGACCTAATGACCAATTATTAACCCAGTAAGTCAATGTTTGACCAAAAAGTCAACCTTTGGTCAAAATGGTCAATCCTGACCTAATGACAAACACATTGAACTAATAGCTCAACTTATCACCAAAAATTCAAATTTGGATAAAAAAAGTCAATTTTGGACCTAAAGACCACCCATTAACCCAATAGGTAGACTTTTGACCAAAAAGTCAACTTTGGTCAAAATGGTCATTTTTTGACGTAATGACCAACCCATTGACCTAATAGATCAAAATTTAACATAAAATTCATCTTCAGTCAAAATAGTCAATTCTTGACCCAATTACCAACTCATTGACCAAATATGTCAACTTTTGACCAAAAAGTAAACTTTGAACAAAATGGAGAATTTCTGACCCAATAACCACCTAGTTGACCTAATGGGTCAACTTTTGATCAAAAGTTTAATTTTGGTCAAAATAATCAATTTTTGACCTAATGATCAATTATTGACCCAAAAAGTCATTCTCTAATCAAAAAGTCAACTTTGGTAAAAATGGTCAAACCTTTATCCAATGACCAACCCATTAACCTAATATGTCAACTTTAGACAAAAAGTCAACTTTGGTTAAAATGGTCAATCCTTGACCTAATGACCATCCCTACCCAAAAAATCAAATTTTGAACAAAAAAATTAATTTTGGTCAAAATACTCAATTTTTGACCTAATGACCAATTATTGACCTAGTAAGCCAATCTTTGACCAAAAAGTCAACTTTGGTCAAAATGGTCAGTCCTGGACCCAATGACCAACCCATTGGCCTAATAGGTCAACTTTTAACCAAAAAGTCAATTTTGGTCAAAATAGTCAATTTTTTATTAATGTCAAATTATTGACCCAATAAGACAATCTCTGACCAAAAAGTCAATATCGTCAAAATGGTATATCCTTGACCCAATGACAAACCCATTGATCAAATAGATGAACTTTTGACCAAAAAGTCAATTTTAGTCAAAATAGTCAATTTTTGACCTAATGACCACCTCTTCACCTAATAGGTCAACTTTGGTCAAAATTGTCAATTTTTTACCCAATGACCAACCCATCGATCCAATAGATCAACTTTTGACCAAAAAGTCATCCTCGATCAAAATGGTCAATTCTTGATCCAATTACCAACTCATTGATCAAATAGGTCAACTTTTGACCAAAAAGACAACTTTGGTCAAAATGATCAATTTCTGACCTAATGACCACCCCGTTCACCCGATAGGTAAACTTTTGACTAAAAATTCAATTTTGGTCGAAATATTCAATTATTGAACTAATGACCAATTATTGACCCAATAAGTCAATTTCTAACCAAAAAGTCAACTTTGGTCAAAATGGTTAATCCTTGACCCAATGACAAACCCATTAACAAAATAGGTCAACTTTTGACCAAAAAGTCAATTTTGGTCAAAATAGTCAACTTTTGACATAATCACGACCCATTGACCCAATAAGTCAACTTTTCACCAAAAAGGCAACTTTTGTCAAAATGGTCAATTTTTGACTCAATGACCAACCCATTGACCCAATAGGTAAACTTTTGACCAAAAAGTCAACATTGGTCAAAATGAACAATTTCTGACCCAATGATCACCCTATGACCCAATGGGTCAACTTTTGAAAAACAACTTAATTTTGGCAAAATAATTAATTTTTGACCCAATGACCAATTATTGACTCAATAAGTCAATCTCATACCAAAAAGTCAACTTTTGTCAAAATGGTCTATCCTTGACCTAATAGTTCAACTTTTGACTAAAAAGTCAATTTTGGTCAAAATCACAAATTTTTGACTTAATGACCACCCATTGACCCAATAGGTCAACTTTTGACCAAAAAGTCAATTTTAGTCAAAATAGTCAATTTTTGACATAATGACCAACTATCAATCTAATAGGTCAACTTTCGATCAATAAGGCAACTTTGGTCAAAATTGTCAACTTCAACCTAATGACCAACCCATCGACCAAGTAGATCAACTTTCGACCAAAAGTCATATTCCGTCAAAATGGTCAATTCTCGAATTCAATTACGAACTCATTGACCAAATCGGTCAAGTTTTCGACGAAAAGTCAACTTTAGTCAAAATGGTCAATTTCTGACCCAATGATCATCCTGTGACCTAATGGGTCAACTTTTGAAAAAAAAATAATTTTGATTAAAATAATCAATTTTTGACCTAATGACAATTATTAACCCTATAAGTCAATCTTTTACTAAAAAGTCAACTTTGGTTAATATGGTTAATCCTTGAACCAATGACCAACCCAACTGGTCAAACTTTGACCAAAACGTCAACTTTGATCTAAATAGTCAATCATTGACCCAATGACCAACTTAATGACCCAATAGGTCAACTTTTGAACAAAAAAATCAATTTTGGTTAAAACAGTCAATTTTTAACTTAATGACCAATTATTGATCCAGTAAGCCAATCTCTAACCAAAAAGTCAACTTTGGTCAAGATGGTCAATCATTGACCCAATGACCAACCCACTGTCCCAATATATCAACTTTTGACCAAAATTTTAACTTTGGTCAAAATGATCAAACCTTGACCCAATGACCAACCCATTGACCCAATGACCAACCCATTGACCCAATAGGTCAACTTTTGACCAAAAAGTCAATTTTGGTCAAAATAGTCAAGTTTTTAATTAATGACCAATTATTGACCCAATAAGTCGATCTCTAACAAAAAAGTCAACTTTAGTGAAAATGGACAATTTCTGACATAATGACCACCCCGTTGACCCAATGGGTCAACTTTTGAAAAAAACAATAATGTCAAAATAGTCAATTATTGAATTAATAACCAATTATTAATCGAATAAGTCAATCTCTGACCAAAAAGTCAACTTTAGTCAAAATGGCCAATCCTTAACGTAATAACAAACCCATTGATCAAATAGGTCAACATTTAACCAAAATGCCAATTTTAGTGAAAATAGTCAATTTTTGACGTAATGACCACCTATTGACCCAATGCGTCAACTTTTGACCAAAAACTCAACTTTGGTCAAAAAGTTCAATTTTTGATCTAATGACCGACCAATTTACCCAAAAGGTCAACTTTTGACCAAAAAAATCATCTTTGGTCAAAATGGTTAATTCTTGACCCAATTACCAACTCATTGACCAAACAGGTCAACTTTAAACCAAAAAGTCAACTTTGGTCAAAATGGTCAATTTCTGACTCAATGACCACCTCGTTGACTCAATGGGTTAACTTTTGACCAAAAATTTAATTTTGGTCAAAATGATTAATTTTTGACCAAATGAACAATTTTTTACCCAATAAGTCAATCTCTGACCAAAAAGTCAACTTTATTCAAAATGGTCAATCCTTGACCCAATGACAAACCCATTGACCCAATATGTCAACTTTTGACCAAATAGTTAATTATGGTCAAATTGTTAATTTATGACTGAATGACCACCCATTGACCCAATATGTCAACTTTTGACCAATAAATCAACTTTGGTCAAAATGGTCAATTTTTGACCCAAAGACCAAACCATTCACCCAATATATCAACTTTTGACCAAAAAGTCAATTTTGGTCGTAATAGTCATTTTTTGAATTAATGAACAATTATTGACCCAATAGGTCAACTTTGACCAAAAACAAAACTTTGGTCAAAATGGTCAATCCATGACCTAATGACAAACCCATTAACCCAATATGTCAACTTTTGTCTAAAAAACTAATTTTGGTCAAAATGGTCAATTTTGACCTAATGACCACCCATTGACCCAATTGGTCAACTTTTGACCATAAAGTCAACTTTGGTCAAAATGGTCAATTTTTGACCCAATGAGTAACACATTGACCCAATAGATCAACTTTTTACCAAAAAGTCTTCTTTGGTCAAAATGGTTAATTTTTGACCCAATGACCAACCCATTGACCAAATATGTCAACTTTTAACCAAAAAGTCAACTTTGGTCAAAATAGTCAATTTCTATCCCAATAACAACCCCATTGACCCAATGGGTCAACTTTTAACCAAAAATATAATTTTGGTCAAAATAATCAAATTTTGACCTAATGACGAATTACTGACCCAATAAGTCAATCTCTGACCAAAAGGTCAACTTTGGTCAATATGGACAATCCTTGACTTAATGACCAACCCATTGACCCAATAGGTCATCTTTTGGCCAAAAAGTGAACTTTAGTCAAAATAGTCAATCCTTGACAAAATGACCAACTGATTGACAGAATATGTCAACTTTTGACCAAAAAAGTTAATTTTGAACAATAAAGTCAAATTTTACTTAATTACCACCCCAATGACCCAATTTGTCAACTTTTGACCAAAAAGCCAACTTTGGTCAAAATGGTCAATTTCTGATCCAATGACCACCCCATTGACCCAATGGGTCAACTTTTGACCAAAAATTCAATTTTGGTCAAAATAATCAATTTTTGACCTAATGACAAATTACTGACCCAATAAGTCAATCTCTGACCAAAAAGTCAACTTTGGACAAAATGGTCAATCCTTGACCCAATGACCAATCCATTGACCCACTGTGTCAACTATTGATCAAAAAGTCAACTTTGGTTAAAATGCTCAATCTTTGACCTAATAAGCCAATAGGTTAACTTTTGACCAAAAAGTCAATTTTGGTCAAAATAGTCAATTTTGACATAATGACCAAATAATTGGCCCAATAAGTCAACTTTTGACCAAAAAGTCAATTTTGGTCAAAATAGTCAATTTTTAACCTAATGACCACCCAATTGACCCAACAGGTCGTTTTTTGACCAAAAAGTCAACTTTTGTCAAATTGGTGAATTTCTGAACTAATAACAAAAAAATTGACCAAAAAGGTCAAATTTTGACCAAAAAGTCAATTTTTGACCTAAAGACAAATTATTCACCCAGTAAGCCAATCTTTGACCACAAAGTCAACTTTGGCCAAAATGTTTAATCCTTGACCCAATAACCAACCCATTTTCCTAAAAGGTCAACATTTGACCAAAAAGTCAATTTTAGTCAAAATGATCAATCATTGTCCCAATGACTAACCCATTGGTCCAATAGGTCAACATTTGACCAAAAAGTCAATTTTGGTCAAAATAGTCAATTTTTGAATTAATGACCAATTATTGACCCAACAAGTCAATCTCTGACCAAAAAGTCAACTTTTGTCAAAATGGTCAATCCCTGACCCAATGACAATCCCGTTGACCCAATAAGTCAACTTTTGACCAAAATGTCAATTTTAATCAAAATTATCAATTTTTGACCTAATGACCACCCATTGACCCAATAGGTCAACTTTTAACCAAAAAGTCAACTTTGGTCAAAATAGTCAATTTTTGACCCAATGACCAACCCATTGACCCAATAGATCAACTTTTGACCAAAAAGTCATCTTTGGTCAAAATGGTCAATTCTTGACCCAATTACCAACCCATTGACCAAATATATCAACTTTTTACAAAAAAGTCAACTTTGGTTAAAATGGTCAAATTCTGACCCAATGACCTCCCTGTTTACCTAATGGGTTAACTTTTGAACAAAAATTCAATTTTGGTTAAAATAGCTAATTTTTGACCTAATGACCAATTATTGACCCAATAAGTCAATCTCTGACCAAAAAGTCAACTTTGGTCAAAATAGACAATCCTTGACCCAATGACAAATCCATTGACCTAATAGGACTTTTGACCAAAAAGTCAATTTTGGTCAAAATTGTCAATTTTTGTCCTAATGACCACCCATTG
The DNA here is from genome assembly GCA_022702705.1 of Papilionanthe hookeriana x Papilionanthe teres. NCBI lineage: Eukaryota > Viridiplantae > Streptophyta > Magnoliopsida > Asparagales > Orchidaceae > Papilionanthe > Papilionanthe hookeriana x Papilionanthe teres. Next base: position 70,628,702 of record CM040431.1, read on the forward strand.
ACCCAATATGTCAACATTTAACCAAAAAGTTAACTTTGGTCAAATTGGTCAATTTTTGACCCAATAACAAACCCATTGACCCAAAAGATCAAATTTTGATCAGAAAGTTATTTTCGGCCAAAATGGTCAATTCCTGACCCACTTACCAATTCATTGACCAAATAGGTCATTTTTTGACCAAAAAGTCAACTTTAGTCAAAATTATCAATTTCTGACCCAACGACCACCCTGTTGACCCAATGGGTCAACTTTTGACCAAAAATTTTCTTTTTGTAAAAATAATCAATTTGATCTATTGGGTCAATGGGTGGTCATTAAGTCAAAAGTTGATTATTTTGACCAAAATTGAATATATGGTCAAAAGTTGACCTATTGGGTTAATGGGTTTGTAATTGGGTTATAGATTGACCATTTTGACCAAAGTTGACTTTTTGGACAGAGATTGACTTATTGGGTCAATAATTGGTCATAATTCAAAAGTTGACTATTTTGACCTAAATTGATTTTTTGTTCAAAAGTTGATCTATTGGGTCAATGGGTTGGTCATTGGGTCAAAGATTGACCATTTTGACCAAAGTTGACTTTTTGGTCAAAAGTTGAACTATTGGGTCAATGGTTTGGTCATTGGTTCAAGCATACACCCTTTTGACTAAAAGTTGACGTTTTGATCAGAGATTGACATATTGGGTTATTAATTGGTCATTAATTCAATTTTTGACCCAATGACCAACCCATTCACCCAGTAAGTCAACTTTTGACCAAAAAGTCAGCCTTGGTCAAAGTGGTTAATTCTTCACCTAATGACCAACGCATTGACCTAATAAGTCAACTTTTGAACAAAAAGTCAATTTAGGTCAAAATAGTCAATTTTTTACCTAATGACCAATTATTGACCCAATAAGTCAATTTCTGACCAAAAAGTCAACTTTGGTCAAAATGGTCAATTCTTGACCCAATGACAAACTCATTGATCCAATAGGTCAACTTTTGACCAAAAAGTCAATTTGGGTCAAAATAGTCAATTTTTGACATAATGACCTCCCATTGACCCAATAGGTCAACTTTTGACAAAAAAGGCAACTTTGGTCAAAATGGTCATTTTTGACCTAATGACCAACCCATTGACCAAATAGATCAACTTTTGACCAAAAATTCATATTCGGTCAAAATGGTCAATTCTTGATCAAATTACCAACTCATTAACCAAATAGGTCAACTTTTGACCAAAAATTAACTTTGGTCAAAATGATCAATTTCTGACCCAATCACCACACTGTTGACCCAATAGGTCAGCTTTTGACCAAAAATTTAATTTTTATTAAAATAATCAATTTTTGACCTAATGACCAATTATTCATCTAATACGTCAATCTCTGACCAAAAAGTAAGCTTTGGTCAAAATGGTCAATCCTTGACCCAATGACAAACCCATCGACCAACAGTCAACTTCACCACAAAGTCAATTTTCGACTTAATGACCACCCATTGACCTAATAGGTTAACTTTTGACTAAAAAGTCAATTTTGGCCAAAATAGTCAATTTTTGACCTAATGACCAATTATTGACCAAGTAAGCCAATCTCTGACCAAAAAGTTAACTTTGGTCAAAAAAGTCAATCCTTGATCCAATGACCATCCCATTGACCCAATAGGTCAACTTTTGACCAAAAAAGTCATCTTTGGTCAAAATGGTAAATTCTTGACCCAGTTACCAACTCATTGACCAAATATGTCAACTTTTGACCAAAAAGTCAACTTTGGTCAAAATGATCAATTTCTGACCCAATTACCACCTAATTGACCCAATGGGAAAACTTTTGACCAAAAATTCAATTTTGGTCAAAATAGATCTTCTTTTGACCAAAAATTCATCTTTAGTCAAAATGGTTAATTTCATACCCAATGACCCCCACGTGGACCCAATGGTTTAACTTTTGACCAAAAATTGAACTTTGGCCAAAATAGTCAATTTTTGACCAAATGACCAATTCTTTAACCAATAAGTCAATCTCTGACCAAAAAGTCAAGTTTGGTCAAAATAGTTAATCCTTGGCCCAATGACAAACCCATTGACCTAATAGGTCAAATTTTGACCAAAAAGTCAATTTTGGTCAAATTATCAATTTTTGACTTAATGACCACCCATTAACCCAATAGTACAACTTTTGACCAAAAAGTTAATTTTTGTCAAAATAGTCAATTTTTGACCGAATAACTAAATATTGACCCAGTAAGCCAATATCTGACCGAAAATTCAACTTTGGTCAAAATGGTCATCCCTTGACCCAATGACCAACCCATTAACCCAATAGGTGAACTTTTGACCAAAAAGTCAACTATGGTCAAAATTATCAATCCTTGACCCAATGACCAACCCATTTGCCTAATAGGTCAATTTTTGCCAAATAAGGCAATTTTGGTCAAAATAGTCAATTTTTGAATTAATGAACAATTGATGAATAATTATTGACTCAATAAGTAAATCTCCAACAAAAAAGTCAACTTTGGTCAAAATGGTCAATCCTTAACTCAATGATAAACCCATTGACCCAATAGGTCAACTTTCGACCAAAAAGTCAATTTTGGACAAAATAGTTAATTTTTAACATAATGACCATCCATTGACCCAATAGGTCAACTTTTGACCAAAAAGTCAACTTTGGTCAAAATGGTCAATTTTTGACACAATGACCAACCCATGGACCCAATATTTCAATTTTTGACTAAAAAGTCATCTTTGGTCAAAATGGTCAATTCTTCACCCAATTACCAACTTATTGGCCAAATAGGTCAACTTTTGACCAAAATGTCAACTTTTCCTAAAATGGTCAATTTCTGACCAAATGACCACGTCGTTGACTCATTGGATTAACTTTTGACCAAAAATTTTATTTTAGTCAAAATAGTCAATTTTTGACCTAGTGACCAATTATTGACCTAATAAGTCATTCTCTAACCAAAAAGTCAACTTTAGTCAAAATGGTCAATCCTTAACCCAATGACAACCCCATTGACCCAATACGTCAACTTTTGACCAAAAAGTCAATTTTGGTCAAAATAGTCAATTTTTACCTAAAAACCACCCATTGACCCAATAAGTCAACTTTTGAGCAAAACGTCAACTTTAGTCAAAATGGTTAATTTTTGGCCCAATGACCACCCCATTAACCAAATAGATCAAATTTTGACTAAAAAGTCATCTTCAGTCAAAATGGTCAATGCTTGACTAAATTACCAACTCATGGACAAAATAGGTCAACTTTTGACCATAAAGTCAACTTTGGTCGAAATGGTCAATTTCTGACCTAATGAACGCCCTGTTGATCTAATGGGCTAACTTTTGACCAAAAATTCAATTTTCGTCAAAATAGGCCAACTTTTGATCAAAAAGTCTTCTTTGGTCAAAATGGTCAATTTCTGACCCAATGACCTCCCCGTTGACCCAATGGGTTAACTTTTGACCAAAAATTCAATTTTGGTCAAAATAGTCAATTTTGATAAACAATGGTCAATTCTAGACCCAAAGGCAAACACATTGACTTAATAGGTCAACTTTTGATCATAAAATCAATTTTGGCCAAATAATAAATTTTTGCCTTAATGACCACCCATTGACCCAATAGGTAAACTTTTGACCAAAAAGTCAATTTTGGTCAAAATAATCAATTTTTGACCTAATGACCAATTATTGACCCAGTAAGCCAATCTCTGATCAAAAAGTTAACTTTGGTCAAAATGGTCAATTTCTGACCCAATGATCACCCTGTTGACTCAATGTGTTATCTTTTGATAAAAATAAATTTTGGTCAAAATAGTCAATTTTTTACCTAATGACCAATTATTGACCCAATAAGTGAATCTCTGGCTAAAAAGTTAACTTTGATCGAAATGGTCAATACATGACCCAATGACAAACCTATTGAACTAATAGGTCAACTTTTGACCAAAAAGTCAATTTTAGTCAAAATAGTCAATTATTAACTTAATGACCACCCGTTGCCCTAATAGGTTAACTATTGACCAAAAAGTCAACTTTGGTCAAATGGTCAATTTTTAACCCAATGACCAACCCATTGACCCAATAGATAAACCTTTGACCAAAAAAGTCATCTTTGGTCAAAATGGTCAATTGTTAACGCAATTTCCAACTCATTGCCAAAGCGGTTAACTTTTGACCAAAAAGTCAACCTTGGTCAAAATGGTCCATTTCTGACCCAATGAGCACCCCGCTGACACAATGGATCAACTATTGGCCAAAAATTTAAATTGGGTCAAAACAGTCAATTTTTAACCGATTGACCAAAATAGTCAATTTTTGAACTAAGGACCAATTATTGATCCACTAAGTCAATCTCTGACCAAAAAGTCAACTTTGGTCAAAATGGTCAATCCTTGACCCAATGACAAACTCATTGACCCAATTGGTCAACTTTTGACCAAAAAGTTAATTTTTGCCAAAATATTCAATTTTTAACCTAATGACCGACCACCCATTGACCAAATAAGTTAACTTTTGACCAAAAAGTCAAGTTTGGTCAAAATAGTCAATTTTTGAGCAAATCACCACCCATTGACCCAATAGGTTAATTTTTGACCAAAAAGTCAACTTTGGTCAAAATGGTCAATTTTTGACCTAATAAATCAACTTTTGAGCAAAAAGTTATCTTCGGTCAAAATGGTCAATTCTTGACCCAATTACTAACTCATCGACCAAATATGTCAACTTTTGACCAAAAAGTTAACTTTGGTGAAAATGATCAATTTCTGACCCAATAACTTCCCCGTGACCCAATGGGTCAACTTTTGAATAAAAATTTAATTTTGGTCAAAATAATCAATTTTTGACCTAATGACCAATTATTGACACGATAAGTTAATCTCTGACCAAAAAGTCAACTTTAGTCAAAATGATCAATCCTTCACCCAATGACAAACCCATTTACCCAATAGGTCTACTTTTGACCAAAAGTCAACTTTGGTCAAAATAGTGGATTTTTGACCAAATAAGGTGGCCATTGACCAAATAGGTAAACTTTTGACCAAAAAGTCAACTTGGGTCAAAATGGTCAATTTTTGACCCAATGACCAACCCATTGACCCAATAGGTCAACTTTTGACTAAAAAGTTATCCTTGGTCAAAATGGTCAATTCTTGACCCAATTAAAAAATCATTGACCAAATAGGTCAACTTTTGACCAAAAAGTTAACTTTGGTCAAAATGATCAATCCTTGATGCAATGACCAACCCATTGGCCTAATAATTTAAATTTTGACTAAAAAGTCAAATTTGGTTAAAATTGTCATTTTTTGAATTAATGACCAATTGATGACCCGGTAAGTCAATCTCTTACCAAAAAGTCAACTTTGGTCAAAATGGTCAATCCTTGACCCAATGACAAACCCATTGACACAATAGGTCGACTTTTGACCAAAAAGTCGATTTTGGTCAAAATAATCAATTTTTAACCTTATGAACACCCACTAACCCAATAAGTCAACTTTTGATGAAAAAGTCAACTTTGGTTAAAATGATCAATTTTTGACCCAATGACCAACCCATTGACCCAAAAGATTAACTTTTGACCAAAAAGTCATCTTCGGTCAAAATGGTCAATTCTTTACCCAATTACCAACTAATTGACAAAATAGGTCAACTTTTGACTAAAAACTCCACTTTGGTCAAAATGGAAAATTTCTGACCCAATGACCATCCCTTTGACCCAATAAGTCAACTATTGACCAAAAATATAATTTTTGTCAAAATAATTAATTTTTGACCTAATGACCTTTTAATTGCCCAATAAGTTAATCTCTGACCAGACAATCAACTTTAACCAAAATGGTCAATTCTTGACCCAATGACCAACCCATTAACCTAATATGTCAACTTTTGAATAAAAAGTCAATTTTGGTCGAAATTGTCAATCTTTTATGCAATGACCAACCCATTGACCCAATAGGTGAAGTTTTGACCAAAAAAGTCAACTTTGGTCAAAATGGTCAATCCTTATTTAATGACTAACCCATTGACCCAATAGGTTAACTTTTGACAAAAAAAGATAATTTTGGTCAAAATAGTCAATTTTTGATGTAATGACCACCCCATTAACCTAATAAGTCAACTTTTGACCAAAAAGTCAAGTTCGGTTAAAATGGTCAAATTCTGACCCAATAGGTCATCTTTTGACCAAAAAGTTATCTTTGGTTAAAATGGTCAATTCTTGCCTAAAATACCAACTCATTGACTAAATAGGTCAACTTTTGACCAAAAAGTAATCTTTGGTCAAAATGATCATTTTCTAACCCAATGATGACCCCGTTTACCCAATGGGTTAACTTTTGACCAAAAATAGTCAATTTCTGACCAAAAAGTCAACTTTTGTCAAAATGGTCAATCAATGACCCAATGACAAACCCATTTACCAAATAAGACAACTTTTGACCAAAATGTCAATTTTGCTCAAAATAGTCAATTATTAACTTAATGACCACCCATTGACCCAATAGGTCAACTTTAGATCAAAAAGTCATCTTTGGTCGAAATGGACAATTCTTAACGCAATTACCAACTCATTGACCTAATAGGTCAGCTTTTAACCAAAAAGTCAACTTTTGTTAAAATGGTCAATTTCTGACCCAACGAGCACCCCGTTGACCAATTGGATCAACTTTTGACTAAAATTTAATTTTGGTCAAAATGGTCAATTTTTGACATAGTGACCAAAATAGTCAATTTTTGATTTAAGGACCAATTATTGACCCACTAAGTCATTCTCTGACCAAAAAGTCAACTTTGGTCAAAATGGTCAATCCTTGACCCAAAGAAAAACTCATTGACCCAATAGGTCAACTTTTGACCAAAAAGTTAATTTTGGTCAAAATAGTCACTTTTTGACCTAAGGACCACCCATTGACCAAATAGGTCAACTTTTAACCAAAAAGTCAACTTTGGTCAAAATAATCAATTTTAGACCTAATGAACACCCATTGTCCAATAGGCCAATTTTTGACCAAAAAGTCAACTTTGGTCAAAATTGTCAATTTTTTACCCAATGACCAACCCATCGATCCAATAGATCAACTTTTGACCAAAAAAGTCATCCTCGATCAAAATGGTCAATTCTTGACCCAATTACCAACTCATTGATCAAATAGGTCAACTTTTAACCAAAAAGACAACTTTGGTCAAAATGATCAATTTATGACCCAATGACCACCACGTTCACCCAATGGGTCAACTTTTGAAAAAAAAATTTAATTTTGATCAAAATAATTAATTTTTTACCTAATGACCAATTATTGACCCAATAAGTCCATCTCTGACCAAAAAGTTAACTTTGGTCAAAATGGTCAATCCTTAACCCAATGACCAACCCATTGACCCAATAGGTCAACTTTCGACCAAAAAGTCAACTTTGGCCTAATTGGTCAATCCTTGACCCAATGACCCACCCATTGACCCAATAGGTCAACTTTTGACCAAAGAATTAATTTTGGTCTAAATAGTCAACTTTTGACCTATTGACCAATTATTGACCCAATAAAACAATCTCTGACCAAAAACTCAACTTTTTTCGAAATGGTCAATCTTTGATCCATTGACCCAATAGGTCAACTTTTGACCAAAAATTCAACTTTGGTCAAAATGATCAATCCTTGACGCAATGACCAACCCATTGGCCGAACAGGTCAACTTTTGACAAAAAAGTCAATTTTGGTCAAAATAGTCAAATTTTGAATTAATGTTGAATTTTTGAATTATTGACCTGATAAGTCATTATTGACCAAATTACCAACTCATTAACCAAATAGGTCAAATTTTGGCTAAAAAGTCAACTTTAGTCAAAACGGTCAATTTCTGACCCAATTACCCCCAAATGACCTAATAAGTTAACTTTTGACCGAAAATTTAATTTTGGTCAAAATAATCAATATTTGAATTAATTAACAATTATTGGCCCAATAAGTCAATCTCTGACCAAAAAATCAACTTCGATCAAAATAGTCAATCCTTGAGCCAATGACAAACCCATTGACCTAATAAGTCAACTTTTGACCAAAAATTAAATTTTTGTCAAATTAGTCAACTTTAGTCAAAATGGTCAACTTTTGACCACCCATTGACACAATAGGTCAACTTTTGACCAAAAAGTCAACTTTAGTCAAAATGGTCAATTTCTGACCCAATGACCACCCCTTTACCCAATGGGTTAACTTTTGGCCAAAAATTTAATTTTGGTCAAAATAGTCAATTATTCGACCTAATGACCATTATATTGACCCAATGAGCCAATCGCTGACCAAAAAGTCAACTTTGGTCAAAAGTTGACCTTTTAGGCCAATGGGTTCATCATTGGGTCCAGGCTTGATCATATTGACCAAAGTTGACATTTTTTGTCAAAAGTTGACCTATTGGGTCAAGGTTTAACTATTTTGACCAAAGATGAGTTTTTGGTCAGAGATTTTTTTACCGGGTCAAAAATTTGCCATTAGGTCAAAAATTGATTATTTTGACCAAAATTGACTTTTTGGTCAAAAGTTGACTTGTTGGGTCAATGGGTGGTCATTAATTCAAAAATTGACTATTTTGACCAAAATTGACTTTTTGGTCAAAAGTTGAACTATTTGGTCAATGGGTTTGTCATTTGGTCAAAGATTGACCATTTTGACCAAAGTTGACTTTTTTTGTCAGAGATTAACTTATTGGGTCAACAATTAGTCATTTGGTTAAAAATTGATTAATTTTGACCAAAATTAAATTTTTATTTCAAAAGTTGACTCATTGGGTCACAGGGTGATCATTAGGTCAAAAATTCATCATTTTGACCAATGTTGACTTTTTGGTCAAAAGTTGACCAATTTGGTCAATGCGTTGGTAATTGGGTCAACAATTGACCATTTTGACTGAATATGACTTTTTGGTCAAAAGTTGATCTATTGGGTCAATGTTTTGGTCACTAGGTCAAAAATTAACCATTTTGACCAAAGTTACCTTTTTGGTCAAAAGTTGACCTATTGGGTCAATGGGACGTCATTATGTCAAAAATTGACTATTTTGACCCAAATTGACTTTTTTGTCAAAAGTTGACCTATTGGACAAATGAGTTTGTCATTGGGTCAAGGATTGACCATTTTGACTAAAGTTGACTTCTTGGTCAGAAATTGACTTATTGGGTCAATAATTAGTCATTATGTCAAAAACTGATTTTTTAGTCAAAAGTTTACCCATAGGGTCGACGAGGGGGTCATTGGGTCAGAAATTGATCATTTTGACCAAAGTTTATTTCTTGGTCAAAAGTTGACCTATTTGATCAATCAGTAGGTAATTGGGTTAAGAATTGACCATTTTGACCAAAGATGACTTTTTAGTCAAAAATTGACCTATTGGGTCAAAAATTGATCAATTTGACCAAAGTTGACCTATTGGGTCAATGGGTGGTCATTAGGTCAAAAATGGTCAATTTCTGACACAATGACCTAAAGTCAACTTTGGTCAAAATGGTCAATCCTTGACCAAATGACCAACTCATTGACCTAATAGGTCAACTTTTAACCAAAAAGTCATCTTTGGTCAAAATGGTCAATCCTTGACCCAATGACCAACTCAATGACCCAAAAGGACAACTTTTGACTTAAAAGCCAATTTTGGTCAAAATTGTCAATTCTTGACCTAATGACCGCCCCATTGACCAAAATAGGACAACTTTTGATCAAAAAGACAACTTTGGTTAAAATGGTCAATCCTTGATCTAATGACCAACCCATTGACCCAATAGGTCAACTTTTGACCAAAAAGTCAACTTTGGTCAAAATAGTCAATTTTTACCTAATGACTAATTAATGACCCAGTACGCCAATCTCTGACCAAAAAGTCAACTTTGGTAAAATGATCAATTCTTGATATAATGACCAACCCTTTGACTCAATAGGTCAACTTTTGACCAAAAAAGTTAACTTTGGTCAAAATGATCAATCATTAACCCAACGACCAACCCATTTGCCTAATAGGTCAACTTTTTAGCAAAAATTCAATTTTGGTCAAAACAGACAATTTTTTTATTAATGACCAATTATTGACCCAATAAGTCAATCTCTGATCAAAAAGTTAACTTTGGTCAAAATGGTCAATCATTGACCTAATGACAAACCCAATGACATAATAGGTCAACTTTTAACCAAAATGTCAATTTTGGTAAAAATAGTCAATTTTTGACCTAATGATCACTCATTGAGCCAATAAGTCAACTTTTTACCAAAAAGTTAGCTTTGGTCAAAATGGTCTATTTTGGACCCAATGATCAACTCGTTTACTAAATAGGTTAACTTTTGACCAAAAAAGTAATCTTTGGTCAAAATGGTTAATTCTTGACCCAATTTCCAACTCGTTGAACAAATAGCTTAACTTTTGACCAAAAAATAAACTTTGGTCAAAATGGTCAAATTCTGACCCAATGACCTCCCGTTCTCCCAAAGGGTCGACTTTTAACCAAAAATTCAATTTTGGTCAAAATAAGCAATTTTTGACCTAATAACAAATTTCTGACGTAGAAACCAATTTTTGACCTAATAACCAAATTTTGGCCCAATAAGTCAATGTTTGACCAAAATGACAACTTTGGTCAAAATGGTCAATTTTTGACACAATGTCCAACCCATTGACCCAATAGATCAAAGTTTGACCAAAAAGCCATCTTCAGTCAAATAGTCAATTCTTGACACAATTACCAACTGATTGACCGAATATGTCAACTTTTGGAGAAAAAATCAACTCTGTTCAAAATGGTCAATTTTTGACCCAATGACCACCCCGTTGACCCAATGGTTCAACTTTTGACCAAAAATTTAATCTTTCTAAAAATAATCAATTTTTGACCTAATGACCAATTCTTAACCCAATAAGTCAATCTATGACCAAAAAGTCAACTTTAGTTAAAATGGTCAATCCTTGACCCAATGACCAACCCACTGACCCAATATATCGAATTTTAACCAAAAAGTCAATTTTGGTCAAAATAGTAAATTTTTTACTTCATGACCAATTATTTGCCCAATAGAACAACTTTTGACCAAAAAAACAACTTTAGTCAAAATGGTCAATCCTTGACCCAAAAGGACAACCTTTGACCAAAAAGTAAATTTTGGTCAAAATTGTCAATTTTTGATCTAATGACCACCTCATTGACCAAAAAGGTGAACTTTGACCAAAAGTCGAATTTGGTCGAAATAGATCAATTTCTGACACAATGACCTAAAGTCAACTTTGGTCAAAATGGTCAATCCATGACATAATGACCAACTCAGTGACCCAATAGGTCAACTTTTGACCAACGAGTGACCAACTCATTGATCCAAAAGGACAACTTTTGACTAAAAAGTCAATTTTGATCAAAATTATCAATTATTGACCAAATGACCGCCTCACTGACCTAAATAGGTCAACTTTTGACCAATAAAACAACTTTGGTCAAAATGGTCAATCCTTAATCCAATTTCCAACCCATTGACCCAATATGTCAACTTTTGACCAAAAAGTTAATTTTGGTTAAAATAATCAATTTTTGACCTAATGACCAACTATTGACCCAGTAAGCCAATCTCTGACCAAAAAGTCAACTTTGGTTAAAATGATTAATCCTTGACATAATGACCAACCCATTGACGCAATAGGTCAACTTTTGACCAGAAAGTCAACTTTGGTCTAAATGATCATTACTTGACCCAATGACCAACCCATTGGCCAAATAGGTTAACTTTTGACAAAAAATTAAATTTTTATCAAAATAGACAATTTTTGAATTAATGACCAATTATTGACCCAATAAGTCAATCTCTGACCAAGAAGTTAACTTTGGTCAAAATGGTCAATCCTTTACCCAATGACAAACCCACTGACCCAATAGGTTAATTTTTGACCAAAATGTCAATTTTAGTCAAAATAGTCAATTTTTGACCTAATGACCACTCATTGAATAAAAAGGTCAACTTTTGATAAAAAAGTCAGCTTTGGTTAAAATGGTCAATTTTTGACCCAATGACCAACTCATTTACCCAATAGGTCAACTTTTGACCAAAAAAGTATTCTTTTGTCAAAATGGTTAATTCTTGACCCAATTACCAACTCGTTGAACAAATATGTCAACTTTTGACCAGAAAGTAAACTTTGGTCAAAATGGTTAATTTCTAACCTAATGACCTCCCCGTTCACCCAAAGGGTTAACTTTTGACCAAAAATTCAAATTTGGTCAAAATAAAAATTTTTGACCTAATAACCAATTATTGACCCAATAAGTCAATCTGTGACCAAAAAGTGAACTTTGGTCAAAATGGACAATCCTTGACCCAATGACAAATACATTGACCTAAAAGGTCAACTTTTGACCAAAAAGTCAATTTCAGTCAAAATAGTCAATTTTTGACTTAATGACCAACCATTAACCCAATAGGTTAACTTTTAACCAAAAAGTCAACTTTGGTCAAAATGGTCAATTTTTTACCTAATGACCACCCATTAATCCAATAGGTCAACTTTTGACCAAAAAGTTAACTTTGGTCAAAATGGTCAATTTTTGACCCAATGACCAACCCATTTACCCAATAGATCAAATTTTGACCAAAAAGTCAATTTTGATCCAAATAGTCAATTTTTAACTCGATGACCACCCATTGACCCAATAAGTCAAATATCTGACTAAAAAAGTCAACTTTGGTCAAAATGGTCAATCCTTGACCCAATGACACTCTCATTGACCCAATAGGTCAACTTTTGACCAAAAAGTAAATTTTGGTCAAAATAGTCAATTTTTGACTTAATGACCACCATTGACCAAATCGGTCAACTTTTGATAAAAACATAACTTTGGTCAAAATGGTCAATTTCTGACCCAATGACCTCCCCGTTCACCCATAGAGTTAACTTTTAGCCAAAAATTCAATTTTGGTAAAAATAGAAATTTTTTGACCTAATAACTAATTTTTGACCTAGAAACCAATTTTTGACCTAATAACTAATATTTGATCCAATAAGTCAATCATTGACCAAAATGTTAACTTTGATCAAAATGGTCAATTTTTGACCCAGTGACAAACCCATTGACCCAATATATCAAAGTTTGACCAAAAAGTTATCTTCGGTCAAAATAATCAATTCTTGACCAAATTACCAACTGATTGACCAAATATTTCAACTTTTGGCAAAAAAGTCAACTTTGTTCAAAATGTTCAATTTCTTACACAATGACCACCCCGTTGACCCAATGGTTCAACTTTTGACCAAAAATTTAATCTTTCTAAAAATAATCAATTTTTGACCTAAAGACCAAGTATTGACCCAATGAGTCAGTCTATGACCATAAAGTCAACTTTGGTTAAAATGGTCAATCCTTGACCTAATGACCAACCCACTGGCCCAAAATATCGACTTTTGACCAAAAAGTCAATTTTGATCAAAATAGTAAAATTTTGACTTAATGACCAATTATTGGCCAAATAGGACAACTTTTGACCATAAAGACAACTTTGATCAAAATGGTCAATCCTTGACCCAAAAGGACAACCTTTGACCAAAAAGTTCATTTTGGTCAAAATTGTCAATTTTTGTTCTAATGACCACCTCAATGACCCAAAAGGTGAACTTTTGACCAAAAAGTCAAATTTAGTCAAAAATAGTCAATTTCTGACAGGACGACCTAATGTCAACTTTCGTCAAAATGGTCAATCCTAGAAATGACCAACTCATAGACCCAATAGATCAACTTTTGACCAAAAAGACAACTTTGTTCAAAATGGTCAATCCTTGACCCAATGACCAACTCATTGACCCAAAAGGACAACTTTTGATAAAAAAGTCAACTTTGGTCAAAATTGTCAATTTTTGACCTAATGACTGCCTCATTGACCTAAATAGGTCAACTTTTGATCAAAAAAACAACTTTGGTCAAAATGGTTAATCCTTGATCCAATGACCAACCCATTGACCCAGTAGGTCAACTTTTGACCAAAAAGTCAACTTTGGTCAAAATAGTCAATTTTTTACCTAATGACCAATTATTGACCCAGTAAGCCAATCTCTGACCAAAAAGTCAACTTTAGTAAAAATGATCAGACCTTAACATAATGACCAACCCTTTGACCCAATAGGTAAACTTTTGACCAAAAAAATCAACTTTGATCAAAATGATCAACCATTGACCCAATGACCAACTCATTGGCCTAAAAGGTCAAGTTTTGACCAAAAAATCAATTTTTGTCAAAATAGTTAACATTTTGAATTAATGACCAATTATTGACCCAATAAGTCAATCTCTGACCAAAAAGTTAAATTTGGTCAAAATGGTCAATCATTGACCCAATGACAAACCCATAGACCCAATAGGTCAACTTTTGACCAAAATGTCAATTTTAGTCAAAATAGTCAATTTTTGACCTAATGACTACTCATTGAGCCAATATGTCAACTTTTGACCAAAAAGTCAGCTTTGGTCAAAATGGTCAATTTTTAACCCAATGACCAACTCATTTACCCAATTGGTCAACTTTTGACCAAAAAGTAAACTTTGGTCAAAATGGTCAATTTTTGACCCAATGACTTCCCCGTTCACCCAAAGGGTAAACTTTTAACCCATAAATTCAATTTTGGTTAAAACAGAAAATTTTTTACCTAATAACTAATTTTTGATGTAATAACCAATTTTTGACCTAATAACCAATTATTGACCCAATAAGTCAATCTTTGACCAAAACTTTGGTCAAAATGATCAATCTCTGACTCAATGACAAACCCATTGACCCAATAGGTCAACTTTTGACCAAAAAGTCAATTTTGGTCAGAATAGTCAATTTTTTATTTAATGACCCGTCATTAACCCAATAAGTCAACTTTTGACCAAAAAGTCAACTTTGGTCAAAATGTTAAATTTTTGACCTAATGACCACCCAGTAACCCAATAGGTTAACTTTTGACCAAAATGTCAACTTTGGTCAAAATGGTCAATTTTTAACCCATTGACCCAATAAATCAAAGTTTGACCAAAAAGTCATCTTAAGTCAAAATTGTCAATTTTTTACCCAATTACCAACTGATTTACCAAATATGTCAACTTTTGGTGAAAAAGTCAACTTAGTTTAAAATCGTTAATTTCTGACCCAATGACCACCCCATTGACCTAATGGCTCAACTTTTGACCAAAAATTTAATTTTTCAAAAAATAATCAATTTTTGACCTAATGACCAATTATTGACCCAATAGTCAATCTATGACCAAAAGTTAACTTTGGTTAAAATGGTCAATTCATGACCTAATGACCAACCCACTAACCCAATATATCGACTTTTGACCAAAAAGTCAATTTTGGTCAAAATAGTAAATTTTTTACTTAATGACCAACTATTTGCCCAATAGGATAACTTTTGACCAAAAAGACAATTTTGGTCAAAATGGTCAATCCTTGACCCAAAAGGACAACCTTTGACCAAAAAGTCAATTTTGGTCAAAATTGTCACTTTTTGATCTAATGACCACCTCATTTAACAAAAAGGTGAACTTTTGACCATGAAGTCAAATTTGGTCTAAATGGTCAATTTCTGACATAATGACTTAAAGTCAACTTTGGTAAAAATGAAAGACCAACTCATTGACCCAATAGGTCAACTTTTGACCAAAAAGTCAACTTTGGTCAAAATGGTCAATCCTTAACCCAAATGACCAACTCATTGACCCAAAAGGACAACTTTAGACTTAAATGTCAATTTTGGTCAAATTTGTCAATTATTGACCTAATGACCGCCTCATTGACCTAAATAGGTTAACTTTTGACCAAAAAGACAAGTTTTGGTCAAAATGGTCAATCCTTGATCCAATGACCAACCCATTGACCCAATAGGTCAACTTTTGACCAAAAAGTTAATTTTGGTTAAAATAGTCAATTTTTGACCTAATGACCAACTATTGACCCAGTAAGCCAATCTCTGACCAAAAAGTCAACTTTGGTCAAAATAATCAATCCTTGACATAATGACCAACCCATTGACCCAATAGGTCAGCTTTTGACCAAAAAGTCAACTTTTGTCAAAATAGTCAATTTTTGAATTAATGACCAATTATTGACCCAATAAGTCAATCTCTGACAAAAAAGTTAACTTTGGTCAAAATGGTCAATCCTTGATCCAATGACAAACCCATTGACCCAGTAGGTCAACTTTTGACCAAAATGTCAATTTTGGTCAACATAGTCAATTTTTGACCAAATGACCACTTATTGAGCCAATAGGTCAACTTTTGACAAAAATGTCAGCTTTGGTCAAAATGATCAATTTTTTACCCAATGACAAACTCATTTACCTAATATGTCAACTGTTGACCAAAAAAGTATTCTTTTATCCAAATGGTTAATTCTTGACCCAATTACCAACTCCTTGAACAAATAGGTCAACTTTTGACTAAAAAGTAAACTTTAGTCAAAATGGTCAATTTCTGACCCAATGACCTCCGTGTTGATCTAAAGCGTTAACGTTTGACAAAAAACTTAATTTTAGTCAAAATAGTCAATTTTTGACCTAATAACCAATTATCGACCCAATAAGTCAATCTCTGACCGAAAAATCAACTTTGGTCAAAATGATCAATCCTTGACCTAATGATAAACCCATTGACCCAAAAGATCAACTTTCGACCAAAAAGTCAATTTTGGTCAAATAGTCAATTTTTGACCTAATGACCACCCATTGACTCAATAGGTCAACTTTTGTCCAAAAAGTCAACTTTGGTCAAAATGATCAATTTTTGACACAATAACCAACCCATTGACTCATCAGATCAACTTTTGACCAAAAAGTCATCTTCGGTCAAAATGGTCAATTCTTGACCCAATTACCAACTAATTGACCAAGAATGTCAACTTTTGACAAAAAAGTCAACATTGGTCAAAATGGCCAATTTCTGAACCATTGACCGCCCCGTTGACTCAATGGCTCAACTTTTGACAAAAAATTTAATTTTGGTCAAAATAATCAATTTTTGACCTAATGACCAATTATTCACTCAGGAAGTCAACCATTGACCAAAAAGTCAACTTTGGTCAAAATGGTCAATCCTTGACCCAATGACCAACCCATTGACCCAATAAGTAAACTTTTGACTAAAAAGTCAACTTTGGTCAAAATGGTCAATCCTTGACTTATTGATCAACCCATTGACCCAATAGGTTATCTTTTGACCAAAAAATCAATTTTGGTCAAAATAGTCAATTTTTGACCTAATAACCAATTATTGACCCAAAGAAGTCAATCTCAGCCAAAATGTCAACTTTTGTCAACATGGTTGATCTTTGACTCAATGACAAACTCGATTGATCTGATAGATCAACTTTGAACTTTGGTCAAAATGGTCGATTTCGACCTAATGACCAACCCATCGACCAATCAGTCAACTTTTGACCAAAAAGTTAACTTTGGTCAAATTTATCAAACCTTGATCTAATGACCACCCATCGACATAATAAGTTAACTTTTGACAAAAAAGTCAATTCTGGTCAATATAGTCAAATCTTGACCTAACGATCACCCATAGACCAAATAGCTCAACTTTTGACCAAAAGGTCAACTTTGGTGAAAATGGTCAATTTTTGACCCAATCACCAACCCATTGACCCAATAAATCAACTTTTGACCAAAAAGTCACCTTTGGTCAAAATGATCAATTCTTCACCTAAGGACCAACGCATTGACCCAATAAGTCAACTTTTGAACAAAAAGTCAATTTAGATCAAAACAGTCAATTTTTTACCTAATGACCAATTATTGACCCAATAAGTCAATTTCTGACCAAAAAGTCAACTTTGGTAAAAAATGGTCAATCCTTGACCCAATGACAAACTCATTGATCCAATAGGTCAACTTTTTACTAAAAAGTCAATTTGGGTTAAAATAGTCAATTTTTGACATAATGACCTCCCTTTGACACAATAGATCAACTTTTGACCAAAAAGGTAGCTTTGGTCAAAATGATCATTTTTGACCCAATGACCAACCCATTGACCCAATAGATCAACTTTTGACCAAAATGTCATATTCTGTCAAAATGGTCAATTCTGACCCAATTACCAACTCATTGACCAAATATGTCAACTCTTGACCAAAAAGTCAACTTTGGTCAAAATGGTCAGCTTTTGACCAAAAATTTAATTTTTACAAAATAATCAATTTTTGACCTGCTAACCAATTATTGACCTAATAAGTCAATCTCTGACCAAAAAGTTAACTTTGGTCAAAATGGTTAATCCTTGACCCAATGACAAACCCATTGACCCAATAAGTCAACTTTTGACCAAAAGTCAATTTTTGACTTAATGACCATCCATTGACCCAATAGGTTAACATTTGACCAAAAAGTAAATTTTAGCCAAAATAGTCAATTTTGGCCAAAATAGTCAATTTTTGACCTAATGACCAATTATTGACCAAGTAAGCCAATCTCTGACCAAAAAGTTAACTTTGGTCAAAATGGTCAATCCTTGACCAAATGACCAACCCATTAACCCAATAGGTCAACTTTTGACCAAAAATTCATCTTTGGTCAAAATGGTAAATTCTTGACCCAATTACCAACTCATTGACCAAAAAGGTCAACTTTTGACCAAAAAGTCAACTTTGGTCAAAATGATCAATTTCTGACCTAATGACCACCTCGTTGACCCAATGGGATAACTTTTGACCAAAAATTCAATTTTGGTCAAAATAGGTTAACTTTTGACCAAAAAGTCATCTTTGGTCAAAATGGTTAATTTCTGACCCAATGACCCCTAAGTTGACCCAATGGTTTAACTTTTGACCAAAAAAATCAATTTTGGTCAAAATAGTCAATTTTTTACCAAATGACCAATTATTGACCCAATAAGTCAATCTCTGACCAAAAGTCAAGTTTGGCCAAAATGGTCAATCCTTGACCCAATGACGAACCCATTGACCCAATAGGTCAACTTTTGACTAAAAAATTAATTTTGGTCAAATAGTCAATTTTTGACTTAATGACCACCCAGTGACCCAATAGGGCAACTTTTGACCAAAAAGTCAATTTTGGTCAAAATAGTCAATTTTTGACCTAATGACTAAATATTGACCCAGTAAGCCAATCTCTGACTAAAAATTCAACTTTGGTCAAAATGGTCAATCCTCGACCCAATGACCAATGCATTAACCCAATAGGTCAACTTTTGACCAAAAAGTCAACTTTGGTCAAAATGATCAATGCTTGACCCAATGACCAACCCATTTTCCTAATTGGTCAACTTTTGACCAAAAAATAAATTTTTGTCAAAATAGTCGATTTTTGAATTAATGAACAATTATTGACTCAATAAGTCAATGACCAACCAAAAAGTTAACTTTGGTCAAAATGGTCAATCCTTAACTCAATGACAAACCCATTAACCCAATACGTCAACTTTCGACCAAAAAGTTAATTTTGGACAAAATAGCCAATTTTTAACATAGTGACCATCCAATAAACCAATATGTCAACTTTTGACCAAAAGTCAACTATGGTGAAAACGGTCAATTTTTGACCCAATGACCAACCCATTGACCCGATATGTCAATTTTTCACTAAAAAGTCATCTTTGGTCAAAATGGTCAATTCTTAACCCAATTACCAACTCATTAGCCAAATAGGTCAACTTTTAACCAAAAAGTCAACTTTGGTCAAAATTGTCAATTTCTGACCCAATGACCACCTCGTTAACCCATTGGGTTAACTTTTGACCAAAAATTTAATTTTGGTCAAAATAGCTAATTTTTTACCTAATAACCAATTATTGACCTAATGACCAATTATTGACCAAGTAAGCCAATCTCTGACCAAAAAGTTAACTTTGGTCAAAATGCTCAATCCTTGACCAAATGACCAACCCATTAACCCAATAGGTCAACTTTTGACCAAAAAGTCATCTTTGGTCAAAATGGTAAATTCTTGACCCAATTACCAACTCATTGACCAAATAGGTCAACTTTTGACAAAAAAGTCAACTTTGGTCAAAATGATCAATTTCTGACCCAATGACCACCTTATTGACCCAATGGGATAACTTTTGACAAAAAATTCAATTTTGGTCAAAATACGTTAATTTTTGACCAAAAAGTCATCTTTGGTCAAAATGGTTAATTTCTGACCCAATGACCCCCAAGTTGACCCAATGGTTTAACTTTTGACCCAAAAAATCAATTTTGGTTAAAATAGTCAATTTTTTACCAAATGACCAATTATTGACCCAATAAGTCAATCTCTGACCAAAAAGTCAAGTTTGGCCAAAATGGTCAATCCTTGACCCAATGACGAACCCATTGGCCCAATAAGTCAACTTTTGACTAAAAAGTCAATTTTGGTCAAATAGTCAATTTTTGACTTAATGACCACCCAGTGACCCAATAGGGCAACTTTTGAGCAAAAAGTCAATTTTGGTCAAAATGGTCAATTTTTGACCTAATGACTAAATATTGACCCAGTAAGCCAATCTCTGACTAAAAATTCAACTTTGGTCAAAATGGTCAATCCTTGACCCAATGACCAATGCATTGACCCAATAGGTCAACTTTTGACCAAAAAGTCAACTTTGGTCAAAATGATCAATCCTTGACCCAATGACCAACCCATTTGCCTAATTGGTCAACTTTTGACCAAAAATTAAATTTTTGTCAAAATAGTCAATTTTTGAATTAATGAACAATTATTGACTCAATAAGTCAATGACCAACCAAAAAGTCAACTTTGGACAAAATGGTCAATCCTTAACTCAATGACAAACCCATTAACCCAATACGTCAACTTTCGACCAAAAAGTCAATTTTGGACAAAATAGTCAATTTTTAACATAGTGACCATCCAATAACCCAATAGGTCAACTTTTGACCAAAAGTCAACTATGGTGAAAACGGTCAATTTTTGACCCAATGACCAACCCATTGACCCGATATGTCAATTTTTCACTAAAAAGTCATCTTTGGTCAAAATGGTCAATTCTTAACCCAATTACCAACTCATTGGCCAAATAGGTCAACTTTTGACCAAAAAGTCAACTTTGGTCAAAATTGTCAATTTCTGACCCAATGACCACCTCGTTAACCCATTGGGTTAACTTTTGACCAAAAATTTAATTTTGGTCAAAATAGCCAATTTTTGACCTAATAACCAATTATTGACCTAATAAGTCAATCTCTGACCAAAATGTCAAATTTGGTCAAAATGGTCAATCCATAACCCAATGACAAACCGATTGACCCAATACGTCAACTTTTGACAAAAATGTCAATTTTGGTCAAAATAATCAATTTTTTACCTAAAGACTACCAATTGACCCAATAGATCAACTTTTGACCAAAAAGTCATCTTCAGTCAAAATGGTCAATTCTTGACCCAATTAACAACTCATTGACAAAATAGTTCAACTTTTGACCAAATAGTCAACTTTGGTCGAAATGGTCAATTTCTGACCCAATGACCACCCCGTTGATCTAATGGGTCAACTTTTGAACAAAAATTTAATTTTAGTCAAGATAAGTCAACTTTTGACCAAAAAGTCATCTTTGGTCAAAATGATCAATTTCTAACCCACGGGGATGGGTTAACTTTTGACCAAAAATTCAATTTTGGTGGAAATAATCAATTTTTGACCCAATGACAAATTATTGACCCAATAAGTCAATCTCTGAGCAAAAAGTCAACTTTGATAAAAAAATGGTCAATCCTAGACCCAATGACAAACACATTAACTCAATAGGTCAACTTTTGACCATAAAGTCAATTTTGGTCAAATAGTCCATTTTTGCCTTAATGACCATCCATTGACCCAATAGGTAAACTTTTGACCAAAAAGTCAATTTTTGTCAAAATAGTCAATTTTTGACCTAATGACCAATTATTGACCCAGTAAGCCAATCTCTGATCAAAAAGTCAACTTTGGTCAAAATGGTCAATGTGTGACCCAATGATCACCCCGTTGACTCAATGGGTTATCTTTTGACAAAAATTAAATTTTGGTCAAAATAGTAAATTTTTGACCTAATGAAGAATTATTGACCCAACAACTGAATCTCTGGCCAAAAAGTTAACTTTGGTCGAAATGGTCAATCCATGACCCAATGACAAACCTATTGGACAAATAGGTCAACTTTTGGCCAAAAAGTCAATTTTAGTCAAAATTGTCAATTATTATCTTAATGACCACCCATTGACCCAATAGGTCAACTTTTGACCAAAAAGTCAACCTTGGTCAAAATGGTCAATTTTTGTCCCAATGACCAACCCATTGACCCAATAGATAAACTTTTGACCAAAAAGTCATCTGTGGTCAAAATGGTCAATTGTTGACGCAATTACCAACTCATTGCCAAAGAGGTTAACTTTTGACCAAAAAGTCAACTTTGGTCAAAATGGTCCATTTCTGGCCCAATGAGCACCCTGCTAACACAATGGATTAACTTTTGACCAAATATTTAATTTTGGTCAAAATAGTCAATTTTTAACCTATTGACCAAAATAGTCAATTTTTGAATTAAGGACCAATTATTGACCCACTAAGTCAATCTCTGACCAAAAAGTCAACTTTGGTCAAAATGATCAATCCTTGACCCAATGACAAACTCATTGACCCAATAGGTCAACTTTTGACCAAAAAGTCAATTTTGGCCAAAATAGTCAATTTTTGACCTAATGACCACCCATTGACTAAATAGGTCAACTTTTGACCAAAAAGTCAACTTTGGTCAAAATAGTCAATTTTTTACCTAATCACCACCCATTGACCCAATAAGTTAACTTTTGACCAAAAAGTTAACTTTTGTCAAAATGGTCAATTTTTGACCCAATAGATCAACTTTTGAGTAAAAAGTCATCTTCGGTCAAAATGGTCAATTATTGACCCAATTACCAACTCATTGACCAAATAGGTCAACTTTTGACCAAAAAGTCAACTTTGGTCAAAATGATCAATTTCTGACCCAATGACCACCCCGTGACCTAATGGGTCAACTTTTGAATAAAAATTAATTTTGGTCAAAATAATCAATTTTTGACCAAATGACCAATTATTAACATGATGTGTTAATCTCTGAGCAAAAAGTCAACTTTGGTTAAAATGGTCAATCCTTCACCCAATGACCAACCCATTGACCCAATAGGTCAACTTTTGACCAAAAAGTCAACTTTGGTCAAAATGGTCAATCCTTGACCCATTGACCCACCCATTGACCCAATAGGTCAACTTTTATCCAAAAAATCAGTTTTGGTCAAAAGAGTCAACTTTTGAGCTAATGACCAATTATTGACCTAATAAGCTAATCTCTGACCAAAAAGTCAACTTTGTTAAAAAGGGTAAATCCTTGACCCAATGACCAACCCATTGACTCAATAGGTTAACTTTTGATCAAAAAGTCAACTTTGGTCAAAATGATCAATCCTTGACCCAATGACCAACCCATTAGCCTAATAGGTAAACTTTTGACCATAAAGTCAATTTTGGTCAAAATAGTCAATTTTAGAATTAATGACCAATTATTGACCCAATATGTCAATCTCTGACCAAAAAGTCAACTTTGGTCAAAATGACCAATCCTTGACCCAATGACAAACTCATTTACCCAATAGTCCTACTTTTGACCAAAAAGTCAATTTTGGTCAAAATAGTGAATTTTTGACCTAATGACCACCAATTGACCGAATAGGTAAACTTTTGACCAAAAAGTCAACTTGGATCAAAAGGGACAATTTTTTACCCAATGACCAATCCATTGACCCAATAGGTCAACTTTTGACTAAAAAGTCATCCTTGGTCAAAATGGTCAATTCTTGACCCAATTAACAAATCATTGACCAAATATGTTAACTTTTGACCAAAAAGTCAACTTTGGTCAAAATGATCAATCCTTAACGCAATGACCAACCCATTGGCCTAATAGGTTAAATTTTGACCAAAAAGTCAATTTAGGTCAAAATTATCAATTTTTAAATTAGTGACCAATTATTGACCCGATAAGTCAATCTCTTACCAAAAAGTTAACTTTGGTCAAAATAGTGAATCCTTGACCCAATGACAAACCCATTGACCCAATAGGTCGACTTTTGACCAAAAAGTCAATTTTGGTCAAAATAGTCAATTTTTCACCTAATGACCACCCAATAACCCAAAAAGTCAACTTTTGACGAAAAAGTCAACTTTGGTCGAAATGGTCAATTTTTGACCCAATGACCAACCCATTGACCCAATAGATCAACTTTTGACCAAAATGTCTACTTCAGTCAAAATGGTCAATTCTTGACCCAATTACCAACTCATTGACCAAATAGGTCAACTTTTGACTAAAAAGCCAACTTTGGTCAAAATGGTAAATTTCTGACCCAATGACCATCCCTTTGACACAATGAGTGACCAAAAATTTAATTTTTGTCAAAATAATCAATTTTTTAACCTAATGACATTTTAATTACGCAATAAGTGAATCTCTGACCAAAAAATCAACTTTAACCAAAATTGTCAATTCTTGACTCAATGACCAACCCATTGACACAATATGTCAACTTTTGAATAAAAAGTCAATTCTGGTCGGAATTGTCAATCTTTTACGCAATGACCAACTCGTTGACCCAATAGTTTAACTTTTGAACAAAAACTTAACTTTGGTCAAAATGGTCAATCCTTGACCCAACGACTACTCATTGACCCAATAAGTTAACTTTTGACAAAAAAGATAATTTTGGTCAAAATAGTCAATTTTTGACGTAATGACCACCCCATTAACCCAATAAGTCAACTTTTGACGAAAAAGTCAAGTTTGGTTAAAATGGTCAATTTCTGACCCAATGACCAACCCATTGACCCAATAGGTCATCTTTTGACCAAAAAGTTATCTTTGCTCAAAATGGTCAATTCTTGCCCAAATTACCAACTCATTGACCAAATAGGTCAACTTTTGACCAAAAAGTAAACTTTGGTCAAAATGGTCATTTTCTGACCCAATGATCACCCCGTTGACCCAATGGGTTAACTTTTGACCAAAAATAATCAATCTTTGACCAAAAAGTCAACTTTTGTCAAAATGGTCAATCAATGACCCAATGACAAACCCATTTACCCAATAAGTTAACTTTTGACCAAAAAATTAATTTTGGTCAAAATAGTCAAATATTAACTTAATGACCACCTGTTGACCCAATAGGTCAAGTTTGGACCAAAAAGTCATCTTTGGTCGAAATGGACAATTCTTGACACAATTACCAACTCATTGACCTAATAGGTCAACTTTTGACCAAAAAGTCAACTTTTGTCAAAATAGTCAATTTATGACCCAACGAGCACCCCGTTGACCCAATAGATCAACTTTTGACTAAAAATTTAATTTTGGTCAAAATGGTCAATTTTTGACCTAATGACCAAAATAGTTAATTTTTGAATTAAGGACCAATTATTGACCCACTAAGTCATTCTCTGACCAAAAAGTCAATTTTGGTCAAAATGGTCAATCCTTGACCCAATCAAAAACTCATTGACCTAATAGGTCAACTTTTGACAAAAAAGTTAATTTTAGTCAAAATAGTCAATTTTTGACCTAATGACCACCCATTGTCTAATAGGCCAATTTTTGACCAAAAGTCAACTTTGGTCTAAATTGTCAATTTTTTACCGAATGACCAACCCATCGATCCAATAGATCAACTTTTGACCAAAAAGTCATCTTCGATCAAAATAGTCAATTCTTGACCCAATTACCAACTCATTGACCAAATAGGTCAACTTTTAACCAAAAAGACAACTTTGGTCAAAATGATCAATTTATGACCCAATGACCACCCCGTTCACCCAATGGGTCAACTTTTGAAAAAAAAATTTAATTTTGATCAAAATAATTAATTTTTGACCTAATGACCAATTATTGACCCAATAAGTCCATCTCTGACCAAAAAGTTAACTTTGGTCAAAATGGTCAATCCTTAACCTAATGACCAACCCATTGACCCAATAGGTCAACTTTTGACCAAAAAGTCAACTTTAGCCTAATTGGTCAATCCTTGACCCAATGACCCACCCACTGACCCAATAGGTCAACTTTTGACCAAAAAATCAATTTTGGTCAAAATAGTCAACTTTTGACCTATTGACCAATTATTGACCCAGTAAAACAATCTCTGACCAAAAAGTCAACTTTGTTCGAAATGGTCAATCTTTGACCCATTGAACCAATAGGTAAACTTTTGACCAAAAAGTCAACTTGGTCAAAATGATCAATCCTTGACGCAATGACCAACCCATTAGCCGAATAGGTCAACTTTTGACCAAAAAGTCAATTTTGGTCAAAATAGTGAATTTTCGAATTAATGACTAATTTTTGAATTATTGACCTGATAAGTCAATCTTGACCAAATTACCAACTCATTAACCAAATAGGTCAACTTTTGACCAAAAAGTCAACTTTAGTCAAAATGGTCAATTTCTGACCCAATTTCCCCCCATTGACCTAATGAGTTAACTTTTGACCAAAAATTCAATTTTGGTCAAAATAAACAATATTTGAATTAATGACAATTATTGACCCTGTAAGTCAATCTCTGACCAAAAAGTCAACTTTGGTCAAAATGGTCAATCCTTGACCCAATGACAAACACATTGACCCAATAAGTCAACTTTTGACAAAAAAGTCAATTTTGGTCAAAATAGTGAATTTTTTACCTAATAACCACCCATTGACACAATAGGTCAACTTTTGACCAAAAAGTTAACTTCGGTCGAAATGATCAATTTCTGACCCAATGACAACCCCTTAACCCAATGGGTTAACTTTTGGCCAAAAATTTAATTTTGGTAAAAATTGTCAATTTTTGATCTAATGACCATATATTGACCCAATAAGTCAATCTCTGACCAAAAAGTCAACTTTGGTCAAAAGTTGACCTTTTAGGCCAATGGGTTCATCATTAGGTCCAGGATTGATCATTTTGACCAAAGCAAACTTTTTGGTCAAAAGTTGACCTATTGGGTTCATCCATTGTGACCAAAGTTGAGTTTTTGGTCAGAGATTGGCTTACTGGATCAAAAATTTATCATTAGGTCAAAAATTGACTATTTTGACCAAAATTGACTTTTTGGTCAAAAGTTGTCCTGTTGGGTCAGTGGGTGGTCATCAAGTCAAAAATTGACTATTTTGACCAAAATTGACTTTTTGGTCAAAAGTTGAACTATTGGGTCAATGGGTCTGTCATTGAGTCAAGGATTGACCATTTTGACCAAAGTTGACTTTTTGATCAGAGATTAACTTATTTGGTGAACAATTGGTCATTCGGTTAAACATTGATTAATTTTGACCAAAATTAAATTTTTTTTCAAAAGTTAACTTTTTGGTCACAGGGTAATCATTGGGTCAGAAATTCACCATTTTGACCAAAGTTAACTTTTTGGTCAAAAGTTGACCAATTTGGTCAATGAGTTGGTAATTGGGTTAAGAATTGACCATTTTGACCGAATATGACTTTTTGGTCAAAAGTTGATCTATTGGTCAATGGGTTGGTCATTGATTCAAAAATTGACCATTTTGACCAAAGTTACCTTTTTGGTGAAAAGTTGACCTATTGGGTCAATGCGAGGTGATTATGTCAAAAATTGACTATTTTGACCCAAATTGACTTTTTGGTCAAAAGTTGACCTATTGGATCAATGAGTTTATCTTTCGGTCAAGGATTGACCTTATTGACCAAAGTTGACTTTTTGGTCAGAAATTGACTTATTGGGTCAATAATTGGTCATTATGTCAAAAATTGAATTTTTAGTCAAAAGTTTACCCATCGGGTCAACGGGTGGGTCATTGGGTCAAAAATTGACCATTTTGACAAAAGTTGACTTTTTGGTCTAAAGTTGACCTATTTGATCAATAAGTAGGTAATTGGGTGGTTAAGAATTGACCATTTTGACCAAAGATGACTTTTTAGTCAAAAGTTGACCTATTGGGTCAAAAATTGATCAATTTGACCAAAGTTAACTTATTGGGTCAATAGGTGGTCATTAGGTCAAAAATGGTCAATTTCTAACACAATGACCTAAAGTCAACATTGGTCAAAATGGCCAATCATTGACCCAATGACCAACTCATTGACCCAATAGGTCAACTTTTGACCAAAAAGTTAACTTTGGTCAAAATGGTCAATCCTTGACCCAATGACCAACTCATTGACCCAAAGGGCAACTTTTGACTTAAAAGTCAATTTTGGTTAAAATTGTCAATTTTTGACCTAATGACCGTCCCATTGACCTAAATAGGACAACTTTTGATCAAAAAGACAACATTGCTTAAAATAGTCAATCCTTGATCCAATGACCAACCCATTGACCCAATAGGTCAACTTTTGACCAAAAAGTCAACTTTGTTAAAAAATAGTCGATTGTTTACCTAATGACCAACTATTGACCCTGTAAGCCAATCTCTGACCAAAAAGTCAACTTTGGTAGAAATGATCAATTCTTGATATAATAACCAACCCTTTGACCCAACAGGTCAACTTTGACCGAAAAAGTCATCTTTAGTCAAAATGATCAATCATTGACCCAATGACCAACTCATTGGCCTAATAGGTCAACATTTGAACAAAAATTCAATTTTGGTCAAAATAGTTAATTTTTTAATTAATGACCAATTATTGACCCAATAAGTGAATCTCTGATCAAAAAGTTAACTTTGGTCAAAATAGTCAATCATTGACCAAATGACAAACCCAATGACATAATAGATCAACTTTTAACCAAAATGTCAATTTTGGTCAAAATAGTCAATTTTTGACCTAATGACCACTCATTAAGCCCAAAGGTCAACTTTTGACCAAAAAGTCAGCTTTGGTCAAAATGGTCAATTTTAGACCCAATGACCAACTTGTTTACCCAATAGATTAAAGTTTGACCAAAAAGTCATCTTCGGTCAAAATAGATAATTCTTGACCTAATTACCAACTGATTGACCAAATAAGTCAACTTTTGGCGAAAAAGTCAACTTTGTTCAAAATGGTCAATTTCTGACCCAATGACCACCCCGTTGACCCAATGGTTCAACTTTTGACCAAAAAATTAATCTTTCTAAAAATAATTAATTTTTGACCTAATGACCAATTATTGACCCAATATGTCAATCTATGACCAAAAAGTCAACTTTGGTTAAAATGGTCAATCCTTGACCCAATGACCAACCCACTGACCCAATATATCGACTTTTGACCAAAAAGTCAATTTTGGTCAAAATAGTAAATTTTTGACTTAATGACCAATTATTTGCACAATAGAACAACTTTTGACCAAAAAGATAACTTTGGTCAAAATGGTCATTCCTTGACCCAAATGGACAACCTTTGACCAAAAAGTTAATTTTGGTCAAAATTGTCAATTTTTGATCTAATGACCACCTCATTGACCCAAAAGGTGAACTTTTCACCAAAAAGTGAAAGTTAGTCAAAATGATCAATTTCTAACACAATGACCAAAAGTCAACTTTGGTCAAAATGGTAAATCCTTGACCCAATTACCAACTTATTAACCAAATAGGTCAACTTTTGACCAACGAGCCAACTTTGGTCAAAATGGTCAATCCTTGACCCAATGACCAACTCATTGACCCAAAAGGATAACTTTTGACTAAAAAGTCAATTTTGGTCAAAATTGTCAATTATTTACCTAATGACCGCCTCACTGACCTAAATAAGCCAACTTTTGACCAATAAAACAATTTTGGTCAAAATGGTCAATCCTTAATCCAATGACCAACCCATTGACCCAATAGGTCAACTTTTGACCAAAAAGTCAATTTTGGTTAAAATAGTCAATTTTTGACTTAATGACCAACTATTGACCCACTAAGCCAAACTCTGACCAAAAAGTCAACTTTGGTCAAAATGAATAATCCTTGACATAATGACCAAGCCATTAACACAATAAGTCAACTTTTGACCAAAAAGTCAACTTTGGTTTAAATGATCAATCCTTGACCCAATGACCAACCCATTGGCCGAATAGGTTAGCTTTTGACCAAAAATTCAATTTTTGTCAAAATAGTCAATTTTTGAATTAATGACCAATTATTGACCCAATAAGTCAATCTCTGACCAAAAAGTTAACTTTGGTCAAAATGGTCAATCCTTGACCCAATGACAAACCCATTGATCCAATAGGTCAATTTTTGACCAAAATGTCAATTTTGGTCAAAATAGTCAATTTTTGACCTAATGAACACTCATTGAACCAATATGTCAACTTTTGATAAAAAAGTCAGCATTGGTCAAAATGGTCAATTTTTGACCCAATGACCAACTCATTTACCCAATAGGTCAACTTTTGACCAAAAAAGTATTCTTTTATTAAAATGGTTAATTCTTGACCCAATTACCAACTCGTTCAACAAATAGGTAAACTTTTTACCAAAAAGTAAAAATTGTCAATTTCTGACCCAATAAACTCCCCGTTCACCCAAAGGGTTAACTTTTGACCAAAAATTTAATTTTGGTCAAAATAGACAATTTTTGACCTAATAACCAATTATTGACCCAATAAGTCAATCTCTGACTAAAAGGTGAACTTTGGTCAATATGGACAATCATTGACCCAATGACAAATCCATTGACCTAATAGGTCAACTTTTGACCAAAAAGTCAATTTTGGTCAAAATAGTCAATTTTTGACCTAATGACCACCCATTAACCCAATAGGTCAACTTTTGACCAAAAAGTCAACTTTGGTCAAAATGGTCAATTTTTTACCTAATGATCACCCATTAATCCAATAGGTCAACTTTTGACTAAAAAGTCAACTTTAGTGAAAATGCTCAATTTTCGACCCAATGACCAACCCATTTACCCAATAGATCAAATTTTTACCAAAAATACAATTTTGATCAAAATAGTCAATTATTGACTTAATGACCACCCATTGACCCAATAAGTCAAATATCTGACCAAAAAAGTAAACTTTGGTCAAAATGGTCAACCCTTGACCCAATGACAAACTCATTGACCCAATAGGTCAACTTTTGACCAAAAAGTAAATTTTGGTCAAAATAGTCAATTTTTGACCTAATGACCACCCATTAACCAAACCGGTCAACTTCTGACAAAAAAGTTAACTTTGGTCAAAGTGGTCAATTTCTGACCCAATGACCATCCCCTTTCACCCAAAGGGTTAACTTTTAACTTAAAATTTCAATTTTGGTCAAAATAGACAATTTTTGACCTAATAACCAATTTTTGATCCAATAAGTCAATCTTTGACCAAAATGTTAACTTTGGTCAAATTGGTCAATTTTTGACCCAATGACCAACCCATTGACCCAATAGACCAAAGTTTGACCAAAAAGTCATCTTCGGTCAAAATAGTCAATTCTTGTCCCAATTACTAACTGATTGACCAAATATGTCAACTTTTGGAGAAAAAGTCAACTTTGTTCAAAATGGTCAATTTCTGACCCAATGATCACCCCGTTGACCCAATGGTTCAACTTTTGACCAAAAATTGAATCTTTCTAAAAATAATCAATTTTTGACCTAATGAACAATTATTGACCCAATAAGTCAATCTATGACCAAAAAGTCAACTTTGGTTAAAATGGACAATCCTTGACCCAATGACCAACCCACTGACCCAATATATAGACTTTTGACCAAAAAGTCAATTTTGGTCAAAGTAGTAAATTTTGCACTTAATGACCAATTATTTGCCCAAAAGGACAACTTTTGACAAAAAGACAACTTTGGTCAAAATGGTCAATCCTTGACCCAAAAGGACAACCTCTGACCAAAAATTCAATTTTGGTCAAAATTATCAATTTTTGATCTAATGACCAATCATTGACCCAAAAGGTGAACTTTTGACTAAAAAGTCAAATTTGGTCAAAAATAGTCAATTTCTGACACACTGACTTAATGTCAACTTTGGTCAAAATGGTCAATCCTCAATCTATGACCCATCAATCGACCAGTCAACTTTTCAAATGTCAATCCTACCAAGACCAACTCATTAACCCAAAAGGATAACTTTTGACAAAAAAAGTCAACTTTGGTCAAAATTATCAATTTTTTACCTAATAACCGCCTCATTGACCTAAACAGGTCAACTTTTGATCAAAAAGACAACTTTGGTCAAAATGGTCAATCCTTGATCCAATGTCCAACCCATTTACCCAATAGGTCAACTTTTGACCAAAAAGTCAACTTTGGTCAAAATAGTCAATTTTTACCTAATGACCAATTATTGGCCCAGTAAGCCAATCTCTGACCAAAAAGTCAACTTTGGTAAAACTGATCAATCCTTGACATAATGACCTAGCCTTTGACCCAATAAGTCAACTTTTGATCAAAAAAATCAACTTTGGTTAAAATGATCAACCATTAAACCAATGACCAACCCATTGGCCTAACAGGTCAACTTTTGACCAAAAAAATCAATTTTTGTCAAAATAGTCAATTTTTGAATTAATGACCAATTATTGACCCAATAAGTTAATCTCTGACAAAAAAGTTAACTTTGGTCAAAATGGTCAATTTTTGACCCAATGACCAACTCATTTACCCAATAGGTTAACTTTTGACCAAAAAATAAACTTTGGTCAAAATGTTCAATTTCTGACTCAATGACCTCCCCGTTCACCCAAAGGGTTAACTATTAACCATAAATTCAATTTTGGTCAAAATAGACAATTTTTGACCTAATAACTAATTTTCGACGTAATAACCAATTTTTGACCTAATAACAAATTATTGACCCAATAAGTCAATCTCTGACCAAAATGTCAACTTTTGTCAAAATGATCAATCCCTGACTCAATGACAAACCCATTGACCCAATAGGTCAACTTTTGACCAAAATTTCAATTTTGGTCAAAATAGTTAATTTTTTACCTAATGACCTCCCATTAACCCAATAGGTCAACTTTTGACCAAAAAGTCAACTTTGGTCAAAATGGAAAATTTTTTACCTAATGACCACCTCTTAACCCAAAAGGTTAACTTTTGTCCAAAAAGTTAACTTTGATCAAAATGGTCAATTTTTGACCCAATGACAAACCCATTGACCCAATAGATCAATGTTTGACCAAAATGTTATCTTCGGTCAAAATAGTCAATTCTTGACCCAATTACCAACTGATTGACCAAATATGTCAACTTTTGGCAAAAAAAGTCAACTTTGTTCAAAATGTTCAATTTCTTACCCAATGACCACTCGTTGACCCAATGGTTCAACTTTTGACCAAAAATTTAATCTTTCTAAAAATAATCAATTTTTGACCTAATGACCAAGTATTGACCCAATGAGTCAATCTATGACCAAAAAGTCAACTTTGGTTAAAATGGTCAATCCTTGACCCAATGACCAACCCACTGGCCCAAAATATCAACTTTTGACCAAAAAGTCAATTTTGATCAAAATAATAATTTTTTGACTTAATGACCAATTATTTGCCAAATAGGACAACTTTTGACCATAAAGACAACTTTAGTCAAAATGGTCAATCCTTGACCCAAAAGGACAACCTTTGACCAAAAAGTCCATTTCGGTTAAAATTGTCAATTTTTGTTATAATGACCACCTCATTGACCCAAAAGGTGAACTTTTGACCAAAAAGTCAAATTTGGTCAAAAATAGTCAATTTCTGACACGACGACCTAATGTCAACTTTCGTAAAATGGTCAATCCTAGACCCAATGACCAACTCATAGACCCAATAGATCAACTTTTGACCAAAAAGTCAACTTTGTTCAAAATGGTCAATCCTTGACCCAATGACCAACTCATCGACCCAAAAGGACAACTTTTGATAAAAAAGTCAAATTTGGTCAAAATTGTCAATTTTCGACCTAATGAGTGCCTCATCGACTCTAAATAGTCAACTTTCGATCAAAAAGACAACTTTGGTCAAAATGGTACCATCCTTGATCCAATGACCAACCCATCGACCCAGAGAGTCAACTTTTGACCAAAAAGTCAACTTTGGTCAAAATAGTCAATTTTTTACCTAATGACCAATTATTGACCCAGTAAGCCAATCTCTGACCAAAAAGTCAACTTTAGTAAAAATGATCAGACCTTAACATAATGACCAACCCTTTGACCCAATAGCTAAACTTTTGACCAAAAAAATCAACTTTGGTCAAAATGATCAACCATTGACCCAAAGACAAACTCATTGGCCTAAAAGGTCAAGTTTTGACCAAAAAATCAATTTTTATCAAAATAGTCAACATTTTGAATTAATGACTAATTATTGACCCAATAAGTCAATCTCTGACCAAAAAGTTAAATTTGATCAAAATGGTCAATCATTGACCCAATGACAAACCCATAGACCCAATAGGTCAACTTTTGACCAAAATGTCAATTTTGGTCAAAATAGTCAATTTTTGACCTAATGACTACTCATTGAGCCAATATGTCAACTTTTGACCAAAAAGTCAGCTTTGGTCAAAATGGTCAATTTTTAACCCAATGACCAACTCATTTACCCAATTGGTCAACTTTTGACCAAAAAGTAAACTTTGGTCAAAATGGTCAATTTTTGACCCAATGACCTCCTCGTTCACCCAAAGGGTAAACTTTTAACCATAAATTCAATTTTGGTCAGAACAGAAAATTTTTTACCTAATAACTAATTTTTGACGTAATAACCAATTTTTGACCTAATAACCAATTATTGACCCAATAAATCAATCTCTGACCAAAACTTTGGTCAAAATGATCAATCTCTGACTCAATGACAAACCCATTGACCCAATTGGTCAACTTTTGACCAAAAAGTCAATTTTGGTCAAAATAGTCAACTTTTTATTTAATGACCCGCCAATAACCCAATAAGTTAACTTTTGACCAAAAAGTCAACTTTGGTCAAAATGTTAAATTTTTGACCTAACGACCACCCATTAACCCAATAGGTTAACTTTTGACCAAAATGTCAACTTTGGTCAAAATGGTCAATTTTTAACCCAATGACCAACCCATTGACCCAATAGATCAATGTTTGACCAAAAAGTCATCTTAAGTCAAAATTGTCAATTTTTGACCCAATTACCAACTGATTGACCAAATATGTCAACTTTTGGTGAAAAAGTCAACTTTGTTTAAAATCGTCAATTTCTGACCCAATGACCACCCCATTGACCTAATGGCTCAATTTTTGACCAAAAATTTAATTTTTCTAAAAATAATCAATTTTTGACCTAATAACAATTATTGACCCAATAGTCAATCAATGTCCAAAAAGTCAACTTTGGTTAAAATGGTCAATTCATGACCTAATGACCAACCCCTAACCCAATATATCGACTTTTGACCAAAAAGTCAATTTTGGTCAAAATAGTAAATTTTTTACTTAATGACCAACTATTTGCCCAATAGGATAACTTTTGACCAAAAAGACAATTTTGGTCAAAATGTTCAATCCTTGACCCAAAAGGACAACCTTTGACCAAAAAGTCAATTTTGGTCAAAATTGTCACTTTTTGATCTAATGACCACCTCATTGAACCAAAAGGTGAACTTTTGACCATAAAGTCAAATTTGGTCTAAATGGTTAATTTCTGACATAATGACTTACAGTCAACTTTGGTAAAAATGAAAGACCAACTCATTGACCCAATAGGTCAACTTTTGACCAAAAAGTCAACTTTGGTCAAAATGGTCAATCCTTAACCCAAATGACCAACTCATCGACCCAAAAAGGACAACTTTAGACTTAAATGTCAATTTTGGTCAAATTTGTCAATTATTGACCTAATGACCGCCTCATTGACCTAAATAGGTTAACTTTTGACCAAAAAGACAAGTTTTGGTCAAAATGGTCAATCATTGATCCAATGACCAACCCATTGTCCCAATAGGTCAACTTTTGACCAAAAAGTTAATTTTGGTTAAAATAGTCAATTTTTGACCTAATGACCAACTATTGACCCACTAAGCCAATACCTGACCAAAAAGTCAACTTTGGTCAAAATAATCAATCCTTGACATAATGACCAACCCATTGACCCAATAGGTTAGCTTTTGACCAAAAAGTCAATTTTTGTTAAAAAAGTCAATTTTTGAATTAATGACCAATTATTGACCCAATAAGTCAATCTCTAACCAAAAAGTTAACTTTGGTCAAAATGATCAATCCTTGACCCAATGACAAACCCATTGACCCAGTAGGTCAACTTTTGACCAAAATGTCAATTTTGGTCAACATAGCCAATTTTTGACCAAATGACCACTTATTGAGCCAATAGGTCAACTTTTGACAAAAATGTCAGCTTTGGTCAAAATGATCAATTTTTTACCCAATGAAAAACTCATTTACCTAATATGTCAACTTTTGACCAAAAAAGTATTCTTTTGTCCAAATGGTTAATTCTTGACCCAATTACCAACTCGTTGAACAAATAGGTCAACTTTTGACTAAAAAGTAAACTTTGGTCAAAATGGTCAATTTCTGACCCAATGACCTCCGTATTGATCTAAAGCGTTAACGTTTGACAAAAAACTCAATTTCAGTCAAAATAGTCAATTTTTTGACCTAATATCCAATTATCGACCCAATAAGTCAATCTCTGACCGAAAAATCAACTTTGGTCAAAATGATCAATCCTTGACCTAATGATAAACCCATTGACCTAAAAGATCAACTTTCGACCAAAAAGTCAATTTTGGTCAAATAGTCAATTTTTGACATAATGGCCACCCATTGACCAAATAGGACAACATTTAACCAAAAAGTCAATTTTGGTTAAAAAAGTCAACTTTTGACCTAATGACCAATTATTGACCTAGTAAGCCAGTCTCCGACCAAAATGTCAACTTTGGTCAAAATTGTCAATCCTAGACCCAATGACCAACCAATTGACCCAATAGGTCAACTTTTGACCAAAAAATTAACTTTGGTCAAAATGATCAATCCTTGACCCAATGACCAACCCATTGGCCTAATTGGTTAACTTTTGACAAATAATTCAATCTTTGTCAAAATAATCAATTTTTTACCTAATAACAAATTATTAACCTTGTAAGTCAAACTCTAACCAAAAAGTTAACATTGGTTAAGATGGACAATCCTTGACCCAATTACAAACCCTTGGACCAAGTAGGTCAAATTTTGACCAAAAAGTCAATTTTGCTAAAAATAGTCAATTTTTGACCTAATGACCACCTATCGACTCAATAGTCAACTTTTGTTCAAAAGTCAACTTTGGTCAAAATGATCAATTTTCGACACAATAACCAACCCATCGACTCATCGGATCAACTTTCGACCAAAAAGTCATCTTCGGTCAAAATGGTCAATTCTTGACCCAATTACCAACTAATTGACCAAGAATGTCAACTTTTGATAAAAAAGTCAACATTGGTCAAAATGGTCAATTTCTGAACCATTGACCGCCCCGTTGACTCAATGGCTCAACTTTTGACAAAAAATAGAATTTTGGTCAAAATAATCAATTTTTGACCTAATGACCAATTATTCACTCAGGAAGTCAACCACTAACCAAAAAGTCAACTTTGGTCAAAATGGTCAATCCTTGACCCAATGACCAACCCATTGACCCAATAAGTAAACTTTAGACTAAGAAGTCAACTTTGGTCAAAATGGTCAATCCATGACTTATTGATCAACCCATTGACCCAATAGGTTATCTTTTGATCAAAAAGTCAATTTTAGTCAAAATAGTCAATTTTTGACCTAATAACCAATTATTGACCCAGTAAGCCAATCTCTAGCCAAAATGTCAACTTTGGTCAAAATGGTTGATCTTTGACTCAATGACAAACTCAGTGACCCAATAGATCAACTTTTGAACTTTGGTCAAAATGGTCAATTTCTGAACCAATGACCAACCCATTGACCCAATAGGTCAACTTTTGACCAAAAAGTTAACTTTGGTCAAATTTATCAAACCTTGACCCAATGACCACCCATTGACATAATAGGTTAACTTTTGACAAAAAAGTCAATTCTGGTCAATATAGTCAAATCTTGACCTAACGATCACCCATAGACCAAATAGCTCAACTTTTGACCAAAAGGTCAACTTTGGTCAAAATGGTCAATTTTTGACCCAATCGCCAACCCATTGACCCAATAGATCAACTTTTGACCAAAAAATCACCTTTGGTCAAAATGGTCAATTCTTCACCTAATGACCAACGCATTGATCTAATAAGTCAACTTTTGAACAAAAAGTCAGTTTAGGTCAAAACAGTCAATTTTTTACCTAATGACCAATTATTGACCCAATAAGTCAATTTCTGACCAAAAAGTCAACTTTAGTCAAAATGGTCAATTCTTGACCCAATGACAAACTCATTGATCCAATATGTCAACTTTTGACTAAAAAGTCAATTTGGGTTAAAATAGTCAATTTTTGACATAATGACCTCCCTTTGACCCAGTAGGTCAACTTTTGACCAAAAAGGTAACTTTGTTCAAATTGGTCATTTTTGACCCAATGACCAACTCATTGACCCAATAGATCAACTTTTGACCAAAATGTCATATTCTGTCAAAATGGTCAATTCTTGACCCAATTACCTAATATGACAAAAAATTTAATTTTGGTCAAAATAGACAATTTTTCTATTAATGACCAATTATTGACCCAATAAGTCAATCTCTGATCAAAAAGTTAACTTTGGTCAAAATGGTCAATCATTGACCTAATGACAAACCCAATGACATAATAGGTCAACTTTTAACCAAAATGTCAATTTTGGTAAAAATAGTCAATTTTTGACCTAATGATCACTCATTGAGCCAATAAGTCAACTTTTTACCAAAAAGTTAGCTTTGGTCAAAATGGTCTATTTTGGACCCAATGATCAACTCGTTTACTAAATAGGTTAACTTTTGACCAAAAAAGTCATATTTGGTCAAAATGGTTAATTCTTGACCCAATTTCCAACTCGTTGAACAAATAGCTTAACTTTTGACCAAAAAATAAACTTTGGTCAAAATGGTCAAATTCTGACCCAATGACCTCCCCGTTCTCCCAAAGGATCGACTTTTAACCAAAAATTCAATTTTGGTCAAAATAGGCAATTTTTAACCTAATAACAAATTTCTGACGTAGAAACCAATTTTTGACCCAATAAGTCAATGTTTGACCAAAATGACAACTTTGGTCAAAATGGTCAATTTTTGACACAATGTCCAACCCATTGACCCAATAGATCAAAGTTTGACCAAAAAGCCATCTTCAGTCAAATAGTCAATTCTTAACACAATTACCAACTGATTGACCAAATATGTTAACTTTTGGAGAAAAAATCAACTCTGTTCAAAATGGTCAATTTTTGACCCAATGACCACCCCGTTGACCCAATGGTTCAACTTTTGACCAAAAATTTAATCTTTCTAAAAATAATCACTTTTTGACCTAATGACCAATTCTTGACCAATAAGTCAATCTATGACCAAAAAGTCAACTTTGGTTAAAATAGTCAATCCTTGACCCAATGACCAACCCACTGACCCAATATATCGAATTTTGACCAAAAAGTCAATTTTGACTCAAAATAGTAAATTTTGACTTAATGACCAATTATTCGCATCAATAACAACTTTTGACCAAAAAGACAACTTTGGTCAAAATGGTCAATCCTTGACCCAAAAGGACAACCTTTGACCAAAAAGTAAATTTTGGTCAAAATTGTCAATTTTTGATCTAATGACCACCTCATTGACCAAAAAGGTGAACTTTGACCAAAAAGTCAAATTTGGTCAAAATAGTCAATTTCTGACACAATGACCTAAAGTCAACTTTGGTCAAAATGGTCAATCCATGACATAATGACCAACTCAGTGACCCAATAGGTCAACTTTTGACCAACGAGTGACCAACTCATTGACCCAAAAGGACAACTTTTGACTAAAAAGTCAATTTTGGTTAAAATTATCAATTATTGACCAAATGACCGCCTCACTGACCTAAATAGGTCAACTTTTGAGCAATAAAACTTTGGTCAAAATGCTCAATCCTTAATCCAATTTCCAACCCATTGACCCAATAGGTCAACTTTTGACCAAAAATTTAATTTTGGTTAAAACAATCAATTTTTGACCTAATGACCAACTATTGACCTAGTAAGCCAATCTCTGACCAAAAAGTCAACTTTGGTTAAAATGATCAATCATTGAGATAATGACCAACCCATTGACGCAATAGGTCAACTTTTGACCAAAAAGTCAACTTTGGTCTAAATGATCATTACTTGACCCAATGACCAACCCATTGTCAAATAGGTTAACTTCTGACAAAAAATTCAATTTTCGTCAAAATGATTAATTTTTGAATTAATGACCAATTATTGACCCAATAAGTCAATCTCTGACCAAAAAGTTAACTTCGGTCAAAATGGTCAATCCTTTACCCAATGACAAACCCATCGACCCAATAGGTCGATTTTGACCAAAATGTCAATTTTGGTCAAAATAGTCAATTTTCGACCTAATTACCACTCATCGAAAAAATAGGTAAACTTTTGATAAAAAGTCGACCTTTGGTCAAAATGGTCAATTTTTGACCCAATGACCAACTCATTTACCCAATAGGTCAACTTTTGACCAAAAAAGTATTCTTTTGTCAAAATGGTTAATTCTTGACCCAATTACCAACTCGTTGAACAAATAGGTTAACTTTTGACCAAAAAGTAAACTTTGGTCAAAATGGTCAATTTCTGACCTAATGACCTCCCCGTTTACCCAAAGGGTTAACTTTTGACCAAAAATTCAATTTTAGTCAAAATAGTAAATTTTTGACCTAATGACCAATTATCGACCTAATAAGTCGATCCGCGACCAAAAGTGAACTTTTGTCAAAATGACTAATCCTTGACCCTATGACAAATACATCGACCTAAAAGGTCAACTTTTGACCAAAAGTCAATTTCGAATTAAAATAAATCAATTTTGACCTAATGACCAACCCATTTACCTAATAAGTTAACTTTTGACCAAAAAGTCAACTTTGGTCAAAATGGTCAATTTTTTACCTAATGACCACCCATTAATCCAATAGGTCAACTTTTGACCAAAAAGTTAACTTTGGTCAAAATGGTCAATTTTTGACCCAATGACCAACCCATTTACCCAATAGATCAAATTTTGACCAAAAAGTCAATTTTGATCCAAATAGTCAATTTTTAACTCGATGACCACCTATCGACCTAATAAGTCAAATATCCGACTAAAAAGTCAACTTTCGGCCAAAATGGTAAATCTTGACCCAATGACAAACTCATTGACCCAATAGGTCAACTTTTGACCAAAAAGTAAATTTTGGTCAAAATAGTCAATTTTTGACTTAATGACCACCAATGACCAAACCGGTCAACTTTTGACAAAAAACTTAACTTTGGTCAAAATGGTCAATTTCTGACCCAATGACCTCCCCGTTCACCCATAGGGTTAACTTTTAGCCAAAAATTCAATTTTGGTAAAAATAGAAAATTTTTGACCTAGAAACCAATTTTTGACCTAGAAACCAATTTTTGACCAAATAACCAATATTTGATCCAATAAGTCAATCATTGACCAAAATGTTAACTTTGATCAAAATGGTCAATTTTTTACCCAGTGACAAACCCATTGACCCAATAGATCAAAGTTTGACCAAAAAGTTATCTTCGGTCAAAATACTCAATTCTCGACTCAATTACCAACCGATCGACCAAATATTTCAACTTTCGCAAAAAAGTCAACTTTGTTCAAAATGTTCAATTTCTTACCTAATGACCACCCCGTTGATCCAATGGTTCAACTTTCGACCAAAAATTTAATCTTTCTAAAAATAATCAATTTTTGACCTAATGACCAAGTATTGACCCAATGAGTCAATCTATGACCAAAAAGTCAACTTTGGTTAAAATGGTCAATCCTTGACCTAATGACCAACCCACTGGCCCAAAATATCTACTTTTGACCAAAAAGTCAATTTTGATCAA
This sequence comes from Papilionanthe hookeriana x Papilionanthe teres, assembly GCA_022702705.1. Lineage (NCBI taxonomy): Eukaryota > Viridiplantae > Streptophyta > Magnoliopsida > Asparagales > Orchidaceae > Papilionanthe > Papilionanthe hookeriana x Papilionanthe teres. Next base: position 70,670,666 of record CM040431.1, read on the forward strand.
AATAATAAATTTTTGACTTAATGACCAATTATTTGCCAAATAGGACAACTTTTGACCATAAAGACAACTTTGATCAAAATGGTCAATCCTTGACCCAAAAGGACAACCTTTGACCAAAAAGTCCATTTTGGTCAAAATTGTCAATTTTTGTTCTAATGACCACCTCAATGACCCAAAAGGTGAACTTTTGACCAAAAAGTCAAATTTGGTCAAAAATAGTCAATTTCTGACACGACGACCTAATGTCAACTTTCGTCAAAATGGTCAATCCTAGACCCAATGACCAACTCATAGACCCAATAGATCAACTTTTGACAAAAAAGTCAACTTTGTTCAAAGTGGTCAATCCTTGACCCAATGACCAACTCATTGACCCAAAAGGACAACTTTTGATAAAAAAGTCAACTTTGGTCAAAATTGTCAATTTTTGACCTAATGACTGCCTCATTGACCTAAATAGGTCAACTTTTGATCAAAAAGACAACTTTGGTCAAAATGGTCAATCCTTGATCCAATGACCAACCCATTGACCCAATAGGTCAACTTTTGACCAAAAAGTCAATTTTGGTCAAAATAGTCAATTTTTTACCTAATGACCAATTATCGACCCAAAGAAGCCAATCTCCTGACCAAAAAGTCAACTTTAGTAAAAATGATCGACCTTAACATAATGACCAACCCTTCGACCCAACGAGTAAACTTTCGACCAAAAAATCAACTTTGATCAAAATGATCAACCATCGACCCAATGACCAACTCATCGCCTAACAGGTCAAGTTTCGACCAAAAAATCAATTTTGTCAAAATAGTCAACATTTTCGAATTAATGACCAATTATCGACCCAATAAGTCAATCTCTCGACCAAAAAGTTAAATTTGGTCAAAATGGTCAATCATTGACCCAATGACAAACCCATGTATCAAATAGGTCAACTTTTGACCCAAAAGTCATTTTTTGTCAAAATAGTCAATTTTTGACCTAATGACTACTCATCGAGCCAATATGTCAACTTTTGACCAAAAAGTCACTTTGGTCAAAATGGTCAATTTTTAACCCAATGACCAACTCATTTACCCAATTGGTCAACTTTTGACCAAAAAGTAAACTTTGGTCAAAATGGTCAATTTTTGACCCAATGACCTCCCCGTTCACCCAAAGGGTAAACTTTTAACCATAAATTCAATTTTGGTTAAAACAGAAAATTTTTTACCTAATAACGAATTTTTGGCGTAATAACCAATTTTTGACCTAATAACCAATTATCGATCTAATAAGTCAATCTTTAACCAACAACTTTCGGTCAAAATGATCAATCTCTGACTCAATGACAAACCCATTGACCCAATTGGTCAACTTTTGACCAAAAAGTCAATTTTGGTCAAAATAGTCAATTTTTTATTTAATGACCCGTCATTAACCCAATAAGTCAACTTTTGACCGAAAAGTCAACATTGGTCAAAATGTTAAATTTTTGACCTAATGACCACCCATTAACCCAATAGGTTAACTTTTGACCAAAATGTCAACTTTGGTCAAAATGGTCAATTTTTAACCCAATGACCAACCCATTGACCCAATAGATCAAAGTTTGACCAAAAAGTCATCTTAAGTCAAAATTGTCAATTTCAATCTAATTACCAACTCGATCGACTCAAATATGTCAACTTTTGATGAAAAGTCAACTTTGTTTAAAATCGATCAATTTCGACCCAATGGCTACCCCATTGATCTAATGGCTCAACTTTTCGACCAAAAATTTAATTTTTCTAAAAATAATCAATTTTTCGACCAATGACCAATTATCAATCTAATAGCTAATCTACGACTCAAAAGTTAACTTTGGTTAAAATGGTCAATTCATGACCCAATAACCAACCCACTAACCCAATATATCGACTTTCGACCAAAAAGTCAATTTTGGTCAAAATAAGTAATTTTTTACTTAATGACCAACTATTCGCCTAATGAAGGATAACTTTCGACCAAAAAGACAATTTTGGTCAAAATGGTCAATCCTTGACCCAAAAGCACAACCTTTGACCAAAAAGTCAATTTTGGTCAAAATTGTCACTTTTTGATCTAATGACCACCTCATTGAACCAAAAGGTGAACTTTTGACCATAAAGTCAAATTTGGTCTAAATGGTCAATTTCTGACATAACGACTTAAAGTCAACTTTGGAAAAAGTGAAAGACCAACTCATTGACCCAATAGGTCAACTTTTGACCAAAAAGTCAACTTTGGTCAAAATGGTCAATCCTTAACCAAAATGACCAACTCATTGCCCCAAAAGGACAACTTTAGACTAAAAAGTTAATTTTGGTCAAATTTGTCAATTATTGACCTAATGACCTCCTCATTGACCTAAATAGGTTAACTTTTGACCAAAAAGACAAGTTTTGGTCAAAATGGTCAATCCTTGATCCAATGACCAACCCATTGACCCAATAGGTCAACTTTTGACCAAAAAGTTAATTTTGGTTAAAATAGTCAATTTTTGACCTAATGACCAACTATTGACCCACTAAGCCAATATCTGACCAAAAAGTCAACTTTGGTCAAAATAATCAATCCTTGACATAATGACCAACCCATTGACCCAATAGGTCAGCTTTTGACAAAAAAGTCAACTTTTGTTAAAAAAGTCAATTTTTGAATTAATGACCAATTATTGGCCAATAAGTCAATCTCTCGACCAAAAAGTTAACTTTGGTCAAAATGGTCAATCCTCGACCCAATGACAAACTCGTTGACCCAGAGATGTCAACTTTTCGACCAAAATGTCAATTTTGGTCAACATAATCAATTTTCGACCAAATGACCACTTATCGAGCCAATAGATCAACTTTTGACAAAAATGTCGCCTTCTGGTCAAAATGATCATTTTTTTACCCAATGACAAACTCATTTACCTAATATGTCAACATTTGACCAAAAAATTATTCTTTTATCCAAATGGTTAATTCTTGACCCAATTACCAACTCGTTGAACAAATAGGTCAACTTTTGACTAAAAAGTAAACTTTGGTCAAAATAGTTAATTTCTGACCCAATGACCTCCGTGTTGATCTAAAGCGTTAACGTTTGACAAAAAACTCAATTTTAGTCAAAATAGTCAATTTTTGACCTAATAACCAATTATCGACCCAAAAGTCAATCTCCGCATCGAAAATCAACTTTGGTCAAAATGATCAATCCTCGACCTAATGATAAACCCATCGACCTAAAAGATCAACTTTCGACCAAAAAGTCAATTTCGTCAAATAGTCGAATTGTCGACTTAATGACCACCCATTGACTCAATAGGTCAACTTTTGTCCAAAAAGTCGACTTCGGTCAAAATGATCAATTTTTGACACAATAACCAACCCATCGACTCATCGGATCAACTTCTGACCAAAAAGTCATCTTTCGGTCAAAATGGTCATTTTCGACCCAATTACCAACTAATCGACCAAGAATGTCAACTTTCGACAAAAAGTCAACATTGGTCAAAATGGCCAATTTCGAACCATTGACCGCCTCATTGACTCAATGGCTCAACTTTCGACGAAAAATTTAACTTTGGTCAAAATAATCAATTTTCGACCAAATGACTCAATTATTCACTAGAAGTCAACCATCGACCAAAAAGTCAACTTTGACAAAATGGTCAATCCTTGACCCAATGACCAACCCATCGACTCAATAAGTAAACTTTTGATCGAAAAGTCAACTTTGGTCAAAATGGTTAATCCTCGACTTATTGATCAACCCATCGACCCAATAGGTTATCTTTTCGACCGAAAAGTCAATTTTGGTCAAAATAGTTTATTTTAACCTAATAACCAATTATCGACTCAAGAAGCCAATCTCTAGCTAAAATGTCAACTTTGGTCAAAATGGCTGATCTTTGACTCAATGACAAGCTCAATGACCCGATCAGATCAACTTTGAACTTTGGTCAAAATGGTCAATTTCTCGACCCAATGACCAACCCATCGACCCATCAGTCGACTTCGACCAAAAAGTTAACTTTGGTCAAATTTATCGAACTTGACCTGAGTGACCAACCCATCGACATAATAGTTAACTTTCGACAAAAAAATCAATTTCGGTCAATATAGTCAAATCTCGACCTAACGATCACCCGTAGACCAAATAGCTCAACTTTTGACCAAAAGGTCAACTTTGGTCAAAATGGTCAATTTTTGACCCAATCACCAACCCATTGGCCCAATAAATCAACTTTTGACCAAAAAGTCACCTTTGGTCAAAATGGTCAATTCTTCACCTAATAACCAACGCATTGACCCAATAAGTCAACTTTTGAACAAAAAGTCAATTTAGATCAAAACAATCAATTTTTTACCTAATGACCAATTATTGACCCAATAAGTCAATTTCTGACCAAAAAGTCAACTTTGGTAAAAAAATGGTCAATCCTTGACCCAAAGACAAACTCATTGATCCAATAGGTCAACTTTTGACTAAAAAGTCAATTTGGGTTAAAATAGTCAATTTTTGACATAATGACATCCTTTTGACCCAGTAGATCAACTTTTGACCAAAAAGGTAACTTTGATCAAAATGGTCACTTTTGACCCAATGACCCAATAGATCAACTTTTGACCAAAATGCCATATTCTGTCAAAATGGTCAATTCTGACCCAATTACCAACTCATTGACCAAATATGTCAACTCTTGACCAAAAAGTCAACTTTGGTCAAAATGGTCAGCTTTTGACCAAAAATTTAATTTTTACAAAATAATCAATTTTTGACCTGATGACCAATTATTGACCTAATAAGTCAATCTCTGACTAAAAAGTCAACTTTGGTCAAAATGGTCAATCCTTGACCCAATGACAAACCCATCGATCTAATAAGTCAACTTTTCGACTGAAAGTCAATTTTTGACTTAATGACCACCTATCGATCTAATAGTTAACATTTGTCCAAAAGTCAATTTTGGCCAAAATAATCAATTTTCGACCTAATGACCAATTATTGACCAAGTAAGCCAATCTCTGACCAAAAAGTTAACTTTGGTCAAAATGGTCAATCCTTGACCAAATAACCAACCCATTAACCCAATAGGTCAACTTTTTGACCAAAAAAGTCATCTTCGGTCAAAATGGTAAATTTTTGACCTAATTACCAACTCATCGACCAAATAGCTCAATCTTCGACTAAAATGTCAACTTCTAGTCAAAATGATCAATTTCTATAATCTAATGACCACCTCGCTGACCTAATGATAACTTTTGACCAAAATTCAATTTTGGTGAAAATAAGTTAAATATCGACCAAAAAGTCATCTTTCGTCAAAATGGTTAATTTCACACCTAATGGTTTAACTTTTGACCAAAAAATCAATTTTGGTCAAAATAATCAATTTTTTACCAAATGACCAATTATCGACCCAATAAGTCAATCTTCGACTAAAAGTCAAGTTTGGCCAAATAATAATCCTGACCTAATGATCGAACCGATTGCCTAATAAGTCAACTTTTGACTAAAATGTCAATTTCGTCAAATAGTAATTTTCGACTTAATGACCACCCAAATCGATCTAATACAGTACAACTTTCGACCAAAAAGTCAATTTTGGTCAAAATAGTCAATTTTGACCTAATGACTAAATATCAATCCAATAAAGTCCAATCTCCGACTAAAAATTCAACTTTGGTCAAAATGGTCAATCCTCGACCTAATGACCAATGCATCAATCTAATCAGTCAACTTTCGACCAAAAGTCAACTTTGGTCAAAATGATCAATCCTTGACCCAATGACCAACCCATTTGCCTAATTGGTCAACTTTTGACCAAAAAGTAAATTTTTGTCAAAATAGTCTATTTTTGAATTAATGAACAATTATTGACTCAATATGTCAATGACTAACCAAAAAGTTAACTTTGGTCAAAATGGTCAATCATTAACTCAATGACAAACCCATTAACCCAATACGTCAACTTTCGACCAAAAAGTTAATTTTGGACAAAATAGTCAATTTTTAGCATAATGACCATCCAATAACCCAATAAAGTCAACTTTCACCAAAAGTCAACTATGGTGAAAACGGTCAATTTTCAATCTAATGACCAACCCATCGATCCGATATGTCAATTTTTCACTAAAAAGTCATCTTTGGTCAAAATGGTCAATTCTTAACCCAACTACTAACGCATCGCCAAATAGTCAACTTTTAACCAAAAAGTCAACTTTGGTCAAAATCGACAATTTCCTCGACCTAATGACCAACTTGCTAATCCACCGGTTAACTTCGACTAAAATTTACATTTCCATCGGTCAAAATGAATACCAATTTTTTAACCATATCAACTCAATTTCACCTAATGTCTCAACTTGATCAACGAACCAATATTCCGGATAAAAAAGTCAACTTTGGTCAAATGGTCAATCTCGATCTAATGACCAACCCATTGACCCAATACGTCAACTACCAAAAAGTCAACTTTGGTCTAAATGATCAATTCTCGACCCAATGACAAACCCATTACCCAATAAAGACCAATTTGACCAAAAAGTCAATTTTAGTCAAAATGGTCAATTTTACCCAATGACCAACCTCACCAAGTCTAATAAGGATAACTTTGGATCAAAATGATTCAATTCTCGTCAAATAGTTACATTTTTCAAAAGCCACCTTCGGGTCAAAATGGTCAATTTCCGACCCAATCACCCCCAAGTCAAAATCGGTTTGCTTACCAAAATCAATTTCGCAAAGTCACTAGTAGCAATACGTAACTGAACGAAGTA
>CM040431.1:70677930-70725512 GCA_022702705.1 Papilionanthe hookeriana x Papilionanthe teres
TTGGTCAAAATGGAAAATTTTTGACCTAATGACCACCCATTAATCCAATAGGTTAAATTTTGTCCAAAAAGTCAACTTTGGTCAAAATGGTCAATTTTTGACCCAATGACCAACCCATTGACCCAATAGATCAAAGTTTGACCAAAAAGTCATCTTCGGTCAAAATAGTCAATTTTTGACCCAATTACCAACTGATTGACCAAATATGTCAACTTTTGGTGAAAAAGTCAACTTTGTTCAAAATGGTCAATTTCTGACCCAATGACCACCCCGTTGACCCAATGGCTCAACATTTGACAAAAAATTTATTTTTTCTAAAAATAATCAATTTATGACCTAAATTATTGACCCAATAGTCAATCTACGACCAAAAATTCAACTTTGTTTAAAATGGTCAATCCTTAACCCAATGACAAACCCACTGACCCAATTTATCGACTTTTGACCAAAAAGTCAATTTTGGTCAAAATAGTAAATTTTTAACTTAATGACCAATTATTTGCCCAATAGGACAACTTTTGACCAAAAAGACAACTTTGGTCAAAATGGTCAATCCTTGACCCAAAAGAACTACCTTTGACCAAAAAGTCAACTTTGGTCAAAATGGTCAATCCTTGACCCAAAAGAACAACCTTTGACCAAAAAGTCAACTTTGGTCAAAATGGTCAATCCTTGACCCAAAGACTAACTCATTGACCCAATAGGTCAACTTTTGACCAAAAAGTCAAATTTGGTCAAAATGGTCAATCCTTGACCCAATGACCAACTCATTGACCCAAAAGGACAACTTTAGACTAAAAAGTCAATTTTGGTCAAAATTATCAATTATTGACCTAATGTCCGCCTCATTGACCTAAATAGGTTAACTTTTGACCAAAAAGACAAGTTTTGGTCAAAATGGTCAATCCTTGATCCAATGACCAACCCATTGACCCAGTAGGTCAACTTTTGACCAAGAAAGTTAATTTTGGTTAAAATAGTCAATTTTTGACCTAATGACCAACTATTGACCCAGTAAACCAATCTTTGACAAAAAAGTCAACCCTTGTCAAAATGATCAATCCTTGGCATAATGACCAACCCATGGATCCAATAGGTCAACTATAGACCAAAAAGTCAACTTTGGTTTAAATGATCAATCCTTGACCCAATGAATAACTTATTGGCCTAATAGGTCAACTTTTGACCAAAAATTCAATTTTTGTCAAAATAGTCAAATTTTGAATTAATGACCAATTATTGACCCAATAAGTCAATCTCTGACCAAAAAGTTAACTTTGGTCAAAATGGTCAATCCTTGACCCAATGACAAACCCATTGACCCAATAGGTCAACTTTTGACCAAAAAGTCAATTTTGGTCAAAATAGTCAATTTTTGACCAAATGACCACTCATTGAGCCGATTGATCAACTTTTAACGAAAAAGTCAGCTTTGGTCAAAATGGTCAATTTTTGACCCAATGACCAACTCATTTACCTAATAGGTCAACTTTTGACCAAAAAAGTATTCTTTTATCAAAATGGTTAATTCTTGATCCATTACCAACTCGTTGAACAAATAGGTCAACTGTTGATCAAAAAGTAAACTTTGGTTAAAATGGTTAATTTCTGACCCAATGATCTCCCCCTTCACCCAAAGGGTTAACTTTTAACCAAAAATTCAATTTTGGTCAAAATAGACAATTTTTTACCTAATAACCAATTATTAACCCAATAAGTCAAATCTCTGACCAAAAATTCAACTTTGGTCAAAATGGATAATCCTTGACCAATTGACAAATCCATTTACCTAATAGGTCAACATTTGACCAAAAAGTCAATTTTGGTCAAAATAGACAATTTTTTACCTAATGACCACCCATTAACCAAATAGGTCAACTTTTGACCAAAAAGTCAACTCTGGTCAAAATGGTCAATTCTTGACCCAATTACCAACTCATTGACCAACTATGTTAACTTTGGCGAAAAGCTCAACTTTGTTCAAAATGGTCAATTTCTGACCCAATGACCACCCCGTTGACCCAATGGGTCAACTTTGAACAAAAATTTAATTTTGGTCAAAATAATCAATTTTTGAACTAATGACCAATTATTGACCATATAAGTCAATTCCTTACCAAAAAGTCAACTTTGGTCGAAATGGTCAATCCCTGACGCAATGACAAACCCAAATGGTCAACTTTTGACCAAAACGTCAACTTTTGTCAAAATAGTCAATTATAACCCAATGACTCACCCATTCACCCAATAGGTCAACTTTTTGAAAAAAATTAATTTTGGTCAAAACAGTCAATTTTTGACCTAATAACCAATTATTGATCCAGTAAGCCAATCTCTGACTAAAAAGTCAACTTTGGTCAAAATGGTCAATCTTTGACCCAATATGCCAACTTTTGACCAAAAATTTAACTTTGGTCAAAATGATCAATCCTTGACCCAATGACCAACCCATTGGCCCAATAGGTAAATTATTGACCAAAAAGTCAATTTTGGTAAAAAAAAAGTCAATTTTTTAATTAATGACCAATTATTAACCTAATAAGTCAATCTTTGACAAAAAAGTCATCTTTCGTCAAAATGGTCAATCCTTGACCCAATGACAAACCCATTGATTCAATAGGTCAACTTTTGACCAAAAAGTTAATTTGGTCAAAATAGTCAATATTTGACCGAATGTCCACCCATTGACCCAATATGTCAACTTTTGACCAAAAAGTGAACTTTGGCCAAAATGGTCAATTTTTGACCCAATGACCATCTCATTGGCCCAATTGGTCAACTTTTCACTAAAAAGACATCTTTGGTCAGAATGGTCAATTCTTGACCAAATTTCCAACTCTTTGACTAAATAGGTCAACTTTTGACCAAAAAGCCAACTGTGGTCAAATTGGTCAATTTCTGACCCAATGACCACCCAGTTGAGTCAATGGATTAATTTTTGACAAAAAATTTATTTATGGTAAAAATAATCAATTTTTGACCAAATGACCAATTATTGACCCAATGAGTCAATCTCTGACCAAAAAGTTAACTTTGGTCAAAATGGTCAGTCCTTCACCCAATGACAAATCCATTGACCCAATTGGTCAACTTTTGACCAAAAAGTCAATTTTGATCAAAATAGTTAATTTTTGACTGAATGACCACCCATTGACCCAATAAATAAATCTCTAACCAAAAATTCAACTTTGGTCAAAATGGTCAATCCTTGACCCAATGACAAACTCATTGACTCAATTTTTGACCTAATTACCACCCATTAACCAAACCAGTCAACTTTTGACAAAAAAGTTAACTTTGGTCAAAATGGTCAATTTTTTACCCAATGACAAACTCATTAACAAAATCGGTTAACTTTTGACCAAAAAGTCATCTTTGGTCAAAATGATTAATTCTTGACCATATTACCAACTCAGTGTCCAATTAGGTTAACTTTTGACCAAAAAGTCAACTTTGGTCAAAATGTTTAATTTCTGACCCAATGACCACCCCGTTGAACCAATGCGTCAACTTTTGAAAAAAAATTTAATTTTGATCAAAATAATCAATTTTTGACCTAATGACAAATTATTGACCCAATAAGTCAATCTCTCACCAAAAAGTTAACTTTGGTCAAAATGGTCAGTCATTAACCCAATGACCAACCCATTAACCCAATATGTCAACTTTTGACCAAAAAGCCAACTTTGGTCAAATTGGTCAATCCTTGACCCAATGACCCACCCATTGACTCGATAGGTCAACTTTTGACCAAAAAATCAATTTTGGTCAAAATAGTCAACTTTTGACCTAATGACCAATTATTGACCCAGTAAAACAATCTCTGACCAAAAAGTCAACTTTGTTCAAAATGGTCAATCTTTGACCAAATGACCAACCCATTGACCCAATAGGTCAACTTTTGACCAAAAAGTTAACTTTGGTCAAAATGATAAATCCTTGACTCAATGAGCAACCCATTGGCCGAATAGGTCAACTTTTGACCAAAAAGTCAATTTTTGTCAAAATATTCAATTTTTGAAATAATGACCAATTTTTGAATTATTGACCCGATAAGTCAATCTTGACCAAATTACTAACTCATTAACAAAATAGGTTAACTTTTGACCAAAAAGTCAACTTTGGTCAAAATGGTCAATTTCTGACCCAATTACCCCTTCATTGACCGAATGAGTTAACTTTTGACCGAAAATTCAATTTTGGTCAAAATAATCAATTTTTGAATTAATGTTCAATTATTGACCCAATAAGTCAATCTTTAAGCTAAAAGTTAACTTTGGTCAAAATGGTCAATCCTTGACCCAATGACAAACCCATTGACCCAATAAGTTAACTTTTGACCAAAAAGTTAATTTTGATCAAAATAGTTAATTTTTGACCTAATGACCACCCATTGACACAATAGGTCAACTTTTAACCAAAAAGTCAACTTTGGTCAAAATGGTCAATTTCTGATCCAATGACCACCCCTTGACCCAATGGGTTAACTTTTGGCCAAAAATTCAGTTTTGGTCAAAATAGTCAATTTTTGACCTAATGACCATATATTGACCCAATAAGTTAATCTCTGACCAAAAAGTCAACTTTGGTTAAAAGTTGACCTTTTAGGCCAATGGGTTCGTCATTGGGTCCAGGATTGATCATTTTGACCAAAGTTGACTTTTTGGTCAAAAGTTAACCTATTGGGTCAATGGGTTGATCATTGGGTCAAGGTTTGACCATTTTGACCAAAGTTGAGTTTTTGGTCAGAGATTTGCTTTCTGAGTCAAAATTTGTCATTAGGTCGAAAATCGACTATTTTGACCAAAATCGACTTTTTGGTCAAAAGTCGATCTATCGAGTCATCGGTGGTCATTAAGTCAAAAATTGACTCATTTTGACCAAAATTTACTTTTTGGTCAAAAGTTGAACTATTGGGTGAATGTGTTTGTCATTTGGTCAAGGATTGACCATTTTAACCAAAGTTGACCTTTTGGTCAGAGATTGACTATTGGGTCAACAATTGGTCATTAGGTCAAAAATTGATTATTTTTATCAAAATTAAATTGTTTTTTCAAAAGTTGACTCATTGGGTCACAGGGTGATCATTGGGTCAGAAATTGATCATTTTGACCAAAGTTGACTTTTTGGTCAAAAGTTGACCAATTTGGTCAATGAGTTGGTAATTGGGTCAAGAATTTACCATTTTGACTGAATATGACTTTTGACCAAATGACCAATTTTTGACCCAATGAGTCAATGTCTGACAAAAAAGTCATCTTTGGTCAAAATGGTCAGTCCTTGACCCAATGACAAATCCATTGACCCAATAGGTCAACTTTTGACCAAAAGGTCAATTTTGATCAATATAGTCAATTTTTGACTAAATGACTACCCATTGACCAAATAAGTCAATATCTGACCAAAAAGTCAACTTTGGTTAAAATGGTCAATCCTTGACCCAATAACAAACTCATTGACACAATATGTCAACTTTTGACCAAAAAGTAAATTTTTGTCAAAATAGTCAATTTTTGACCTAATGACCACCCATTGACCAAACCGGTCAACGTTTAACCAAAAAGTCAATTTTGGTCAAATTGGTCAATTTTTGACCAAATGACAAACCCATTGACACAATAGGTAAACTTATGACGAAAAAGTCATCTTTCGTAAAAATGGTCAATTCTTGACCCAATTAGCAACTCATTGTCCAAATAGGTCAACTTTTGACCAAAAAGTCAACTTTGGTCAAAATGGTCAATTTTTGATCCAATGACCACCCCGTTGAACCGATGTGTTAACTTTTGACTAAAAATTCAATTTTGGTCAAAATATTCAATTTTTTACCTAATGACCAGTTTATGACTAAATTAAGCTGATTTCTGACCAAAAATTCATTTTTGGTCAAAATGGTCAATCATTGACCTAATGACAAGCCCATTGGCCCAAAAGGTAAATTTTTTACCAAAAAGTAAATTTTAGTCAAAATAGTCAATTTTTGACCTATTGACCACCCATTAACGCAATAGGTCAACTTTTGACAGAATGTCAACTTTGTTCAAAAAGGTCAATTATTTACCCAATGACCAACCCATTGACCCAATAGATCAATTTTTGACCAAAAAGTCATATTCGATCAAAATGGATAATTCTTGACCCAATTACCAACTCATTAACCAAATAGGTTAACTTTTGACCAAAAAGTCAACTTTGGTCAAAATGGTCAATTTCTGATCCAATGACCACCTCGTTGACCTAATGGGTCAACTTTTGAAAAAAACAATTTTGGTCAAAATAGACAATTTTTGAATTAAAGACTAATTATTAACCGAATAAGTCAATCTCTGACCAAAAAGTCAACTTTGGTCAAAATGGTCAATCCTTAACCCAATGACAAACCCATTGATCCAATAGGTCAACATTTGACCAAAATGTCAACTTATGTCAAAAAGGTCAATTTTTGACGTAATGACCACCCATTTACCCAATGGGTTAACTTTGACCAAAAAGTCAACTTATGTCAAAAAGGTCAATTTTTGATCGAATGACCAACCCATTTACCCAATAAGTCAACTTTTAACCAAAAAAAACATCTTTGGTCAAAATGGTTAATTCTTAACCCAATTACCAACTCATTGATCAAACATGTCAACTTTAAACCAAAAAGTCAACTTTGGTCAAAATGGTCAATTTCTAACTCAAAGACCACCCCGTTGACACAATTGGTTAACCTTTGACCAAAAAAATCAATTTTGTCAAAATAATCAATTTTTTACCAAATGTCCAAATTTTGACCAAATAAGTCAATCTCTGACCAAAAAGTTAACTTTGGTCAAAATAGTCAATCCTTGACCTAATGACAAACCCATTGACCCAATATGTCACCTTTTTACCAAATAGTCAATTTTGGTCAAATTGTTAATTTACGACTAAAAGACCACTCATTGCCCCAAAAGGTCAACTTTTGATCAATAAGTGAACTTTGGTCAAAATGGTCAATTTTTGACCCAAAGACTAACCCATTCACCCAATAGATCAACTTTTGACCAAAAAGTCAATTTTGGTTAAAATAGTCAATTTTTAAATTAATGACCAATTATTGACCCAATAGGTCAACCTTTGACCAAAAACTCAACTTTGGTTAAAAGGATCAATCCTAGACCTAATGACAAACCCATTGACCCAATTGGTTAACTTTTGTCCAAAAAGGCAATTTTGGTCAAAATAGTCAATTTTTGACCTAATGACCACCCATTGACCCAATTGGTCAACTTTTGACCATAAAGTCAACTTTGGTCAAAATGGTCAATTTTTTACCTAATGACTAACCTATTACCCAATAGATCAACTTTTTACCAAAAGTCTTCTTTTGTCAAAATGGTAAATTTTTTACCCAATGACCAACTCATTGACCAAATATATCAACTTTTGATAAAAAAGTCAACTTAGTCATAATGGTCAATTTCTGACCCAATAGGTCAACTTTTGACCGAAAATATAATTTTGGTAAAAATAATCAATTTTTGACCTAATGACGAATTATTGACCCAATAATCAATCTCTGACCAAAAGGTCAACTTTGGTCAATATGGTCAATCCTTGACCCAATAACCAACTCATTGACCCAATAGGTCATCATTTGACCAAAAAGTGAACTTTAGTCAAAATAGTCAATCCTTGACACAATGACCAACCGATTGACAAAATAGGTTGTTAACTTTTGACAAAAAAGTTAATTTTGATAAATATATTCAATTTTTACTTGATTAACACCCCATTGACCCAATTTGTCAACTTTTGACCAAAAAGCCATCTTTGGTCAAAAGATCAATCCTTAACATAATGACCAACCCATTGACGCAATAAGTCAACTTTTGACCAAAAAGACAACTTTGGTCTAAATGATCAATCCTTGACACAAAGACCAACATATTGGCCGAATTGGTTAACTTTTGACCAAAAATTCAATTTTTGTCAAAATCGTCAATTTTTGTCAAAATCGTCAATTTTTGTCAAAATCGTCAATTTTTGTCAAAATCGTCAATTTTTGTCAAAATCGTCAATTTTTGAATTAATGACCAATCGTTGACCCAATATGTCAATCTCTGACCAAAAAGTTAACTTTGGTCAAAATGGTCAATCCTTGACCCAATGACAAACCCATTAACCCAATAGGTCAACTTTTGACTAAAATGTCAATTTTGGTCAAAATAGTCAATTTTTGACCTAATGACCACTCATTGAACCAATAGGTCAACTTTTGATAAAAAAAGTCAGCTTTGGTCAAAATGGTCAATTTTTGACCCAATGACCAACTCATTTACCCAATAGGTCAACTTTTGACCAAAAAAGTATTCTTTTATCAAAATGGTTAATTCTTGTCCCAATTACCAACTCGTTCAACAAATAGGTCAACTTTTGACAAAAAAATAAACTTTGGTCAAAATGGTCAGTTCTGACCCAATAAACTCCCCGTTCACCCAAAGGGTTAACTTTTGACAAAAAAATTAATTTTGGTCAAAATAGATAATTTTTGACCTAATAACGAATTATTGACCCAATAAGTCAATCTCTGACCAAAAAGTGAACTTTGGCCAAAATGGACAATCCTTGACCATTTGACAAATCCATTGACCTAATAGGTCAACATTTGACCAAAAAGTCAATTTTGGTCAAAATAGTCAATTTTTTACCTAATGACCACCCATTAACCAAATAGGTCAACTTTTGACCAAAAAGTCAACTTTGGTCGAAATTGTTAATTTTTGACCTAATGACCACCCATGAACCCAATAGGTCAACTTTTGACCAAAAAGTCAACTTTGGTCAAAATGGTCAAATTTTGACACAATGACCAACCCATTTACCCATTAGATCAAATTTTGACCAAAAAGTCACCTTCGGTCAAACTAGTCAATTCTTGACCCAATTACCAACTCATTGACCAAATATGTTAACTTTTAGCGAAAAAGTCAACTTTGTTCAAAATGGTCAATTTCTGACCCAATGACCACCCCGTTGACCCAATCGGTCAACATTTGTCCAAAAATTTAATTTTGGACAAAATAATCAATTTTTGACCTAATGACCAATTATTGACCATATAAGTCAATCTCTTACTAAAAAGTCAACTTTGGTCGAAATGGTCAATCCTTGACCAAATGACAAACCCAATTGGTCAACTTTTGACTAAAACGTCAACTTTGGTCAAAATAGTCAATCATTGACCCAAGGACTAACCCATTGACCCAATAGGTCAACTTTTGAAAAAAAAATCAATTTTGGTCATAACAGTCAATTTTTTACCAAATGACTAATTATTGATCCAGTAAGCTAATCTCTAACCAAAAAGTCAACTATGGTCAAAATTGTCAATCTTTGACCCAATATGTCAACTTTTGACCAAAAATTTAACTTTGGTCAAAATGATCAATCCTTGACCCAATGACCAACCCATTGGCCCAATAGGTCAACTTTTGACCAAAGAGTCAATTTTGGTAAAAATAGTCAATTTTTTAATTAATGACAAACTATTGACCCGATAAGTCAATCTCTGACAAAAAAGTCAACGTTCGTCAAAATGGTCAAAATTTGACCCAATGACAAACCCATCGATTCAATAGGTCAACTTTTGACCAAAAAGTCAATTATGGTCAAAATAGTCAATATTTTACCGAATGACCACCCATTGACCAAATAGGTCAACTTTTGACCAAAAAGTCAACTTTGGCCAAAATGATCAATTTTTGACCCAATGACTATCCCATTGGCCCAATTGGTCAACTTTTGACCAAAAAGACATCTTTGGTCAAAATGGTCAATTCTTGACCAAATTACCAACTCATTGACCAAATAGGTCAACTTTTGACCAAAAAGCCAACTGTGGTCAAATTGGTCAATTTCTGACCCAATGACCACCCAGTTGAGTCAATGGATTAATTTTTGACAAAAAATTCAATTATGGTCAAAATAATCAATTTTGACCAAATGACCAATTATTCACCCAATGACTCAATCTCTGACGAAAAAGTCAACTTTAATCAAAATGATCAGTCCTTGACCCGATGACAAATACATTGACCCAATAGGTCAACTTTGGACCAAAAAGTCAATTTTGATCAAAATAGTCAATTTTTGATTGATTGACCACCCATTGACCCAATAAGTCAATCTCTGACCAAAAAGTCAACTTTGGTCAAAATGGTCAATCCTTGACCCAATGACAAACACATTGACCCAATAGGTCAACTTTTGACCAAAAAATAAATTTTGGTCAAAATACTCAATTTTTGACCTAATGACCACCCATTGACCAAACCGGTCAACTTTTGACAAAGAAGTTAACTTTGGTCAAAAGGGTCAATTTTTAACCCAATGACAAATCCATTGACACAATAGGTCAACTTTTAACGAGATGGTCATCTTTGGTCAAAATGCTCAATTCTTGACCAAATTACCAACTCAGTGTCCAAATAGGTCAACTTTTGACCAAAAAGCCAACTGTGGTCAAATTGGTCAATTTCTGACCCAATGACCACCCAGTTGAGTCAATGGATTAATTTTTGATAAAAATTCAATTATGGTCAAAATAATCAATTTTGACCAAATGACCAATTATTCACCCAATGAGTCAATCTCTGACCAAAAAGTCAACTTTGGTCAAAATGGTCAGTCCTTGACCCAATGACAAATACATTGACCCAATAGGTCAACTTTGGACCAAAAAGTCAATTTTGATCAAAATAGTCAATTTTTGACTGAATGACCACCCATTGACCCAATAAGTCAATCTCTGACCAAAAAGTCAACTTTGGTCAAAATGGTCAATCCTTGACCCAATGACAAACTCATTGACTCAATAGGTCGAACTTTTGACCAAAAACTAAATTTTGGTCAAAATAATCAATTTTTGACCTAATGACCACCCATTAACGAAACCGGTCAACTTTTGACAAAAAAGTTAACTTTGGTCAAAATGGACAATTTTTTACCCAATGACAAATCCATTGACACAATGGGTCAACTTTTGACGAAAATGTCAACTTTGGTCAAAATGGTCAATTTCTGACCCAATGACCACCCCGTTGAACCAATGGGTCAACTTTTGAAAAACAATTTAATATTGATCAAAATAATCAATTTTTGACCTAATGACCAATTATTGACCCAATAAGTCAATCTCTCACCAAAAAGTTAACTTTGGTCAAAATGGTCAGTCTTTAACCCAATGACAAACCCATTGACCCAATATGTCAACTTTTGACCAAAAAGTCAACTTTGGTCAAATTGGTCAATCCTTGACCCAATCACCCACCCATTGACCCGATAGGTCAACTTTTGACCAAAAAATCAATTTTGGTCAAAATTGTCAACTTTTGACCTAATGACCAATTATTGACCCAGTAAAACAATCTCTGACAAAAAAGTCAACTTTGTTCGAAATGACCAACCCATTGACCCAATGACCAACCCATTGACCCAATAGGTCAACTTTTGACCAAAACGTCAACTTTGGTCAAAATGATCAATCCTTGACTCAATGACCAACCCATTGGCCGAATAGATCAACTTTTGACCAAAAAGTCAATTTTGGTCAAAATAGTCAAATTTTGAAATAATGACCAATTTTTGAATTATTGACCCGATAAGTCAATCTTATCTAAATTACTAACTCATTAACCAAATAGGTTAACTTTTGACCAAAAATTTAACTTTTGTCAAAATGGTTAATTTTTAACCCAATTACTCCTCCATCGACCGAATAAGTTAACTTTTGACAAAAAATTCAATTTCGGTCAAAATAATCAATTTTTGAATTACTGTTCAATTATTGACCCAATAAGTCAATCTTTGAGGTAAAAGTCAACTTTGGACAAAATGGTCAATCCTTGACCCAATGACAAACCCATTGACCCAATAAGTCAACTTTTGACCAAAAAGTCAAATTTAGTAAAAATAGTAAATTTTTAACCTAATGTTCACACATTGATAAAATAGGTCAACTTTTGACCGAAAAGTCAACTTTGGTCAAAATGGTCAATTTCTGACCAAATGACCACCCATTGACCCTATGAGTTAACTTTTGGCCAAAAATTCAATTTTGGTCGAAATACTTAATTTTTGACCTAATGACCATATATTGACCCAATAAGTCAATCTCTGACCAAAAAGTCAACTTTGGTTAATTATTGACCCAATGGGTTCGTCATCGGGTCTAGATTGATCATTTTGACCAAAATTGACTTTTTAGTCGAAAGTTGACCTATTGGGTCAATGGGTTGGTCATTGGGTCAAGGTTTGCCCACTTTGACCAAAGTTGAGTTTTTGGTTAGAGATTGGCTTACTGGATCAAAAATTTGTCATTAGGTCAAAAATTGAATATTTTGACCAAAATTGACTTTTTAGTCAAAAGTTGACCTATTGGGTCAACGGGTGGTCATTAAGTCAAAAATTGACTATTTTGACCAAAATTGACTTTTTGGTTAAAAGTTAAACTATTGGGTCAATGTGTTTGTCATTGGGTCAAGGATTGACCAGTTTATCGAAAGTTGACTTTTTGGTCAGAGATTGACTATTGGGTCAACGATTGGTCATTAAGTCAAAAATTAATTATTTTGACCAAAATTAAACTCTTTTTCAACAATTGACTCATTGGGTCACAGGGTGATCATTGGGTCAGAAATTGACCATTTTGACCAAAGTTGACTTTTTGGTCAAAAGTTGACCAATTTGGTCAATGAGTTGGTAATTGGGTCAAAAATTGACTATTTTGACTAAACATGACTTTTGACAAAATGACCAATTTTGACCTAATGAGTGAATCTCTGACCAAAAAGTCATCTTTGGTCAAAATGGTTAGTCCTTGACCCAATGACAAATCAATTGACCCAATAGGTCAACTTTTGACCAAAAATTCAATTTTGATCAATATAGTCAATTATTGACTGAATGACCACCCATTGACCCAATAAGTCAATCTCTGACCACAAAGTCAGCTTTGGTTAAAATAGTCAATCCTTAACCCAAAGACAAACTCGTTAACTCAATAGGTCAACTTTTGACCAAAAAGTAATTTTTTGTCAAAATAGTCAATTTTTGACCTAATGACCACTCATTGACCAAACCGGTCAACGTTTGACCAAAAAAGTCAACTTTGGTCAAATTAGTCAATTTTTGACCCAATGACAAACCCATAGACACAATAGGTCAACTTTTGACGAAAAAGTCATCTTTTGTCAAAATGGTCAATTCTTAACCCAATTACCAACTCATTGCCAAATAGGTCAACTTTTGACAAAAACGTCAACTTTGGTCAAAATGGTCAATCCTTGACCCAATGACCAACTCATTGACCCAAAAGGACAACATTAGACGAAAAAATCAATTTTGGTCAAAATTATAAATTATTAACCTAATATCCGCCTCATTGACCTAAATAGGTTAACTTTTGACTAAAAAGACAAGTTTTGGTCAAAATGAACAATCCTTAATCCATTGACCAACCGATTGACCCAATAGGTTAAATTTTGACCAAAAAGTCAATTTTGCTTAAAATAGTCAATTTTTGACCTAATGACCAACTATTGACCCAGTAAGCCAATCTCTGACCAAAAAGTCAACTTTGGTCAAAATGATCAATCCTTGACATAATGACCAACCCATTGCCGCAATAAGTCAACTTTTGGAAAAAAAGTCAACTTCAGTCTAAATGATCAATCCTTAACCCAATGACCAACCCATTGGCCGAATTGGTTAACTTTTGACCAAAAATTCAATTTTTGTCAAAATTGTCAATTTTTGAATTAATGACCAATTATTGACCCAATAAGTCAATCTCTGACCAAAAAGTTAACTTTGGTCAAAATGGTCAATCCTTGACCCAATGACAAACCCATTAACCTAATAGGTCAACTTTTGACCAAATGTTAATTTTGGTCAAAATAGTCAATTTTTGACCTAATGACCACTCATTGAACCAATAGGTTAACTTTTGATAAAAAAAGTAAGTTTTGGTCAAAATGGTCAATTTTGACCCAATAACCACTCATTTACCCAATAGGTCAACTTTGGACCAAAAAGTATTCTTTTGTCAAAATGGTTAATTCTTAACCCAATTACCAACTCGTTCAACAAATAGGTCAACTTTTGACCAAAAGATAAACTTTGGTCAAAATGGTCAATTTCTGACCCAATAAACTCCCCGTTCACCCAAAGGGTTAACTTTTGACCAAAAATTCAATTTTGGTTAAAATAGAAAATTTTTGACCTAATAACCAATTATTGACCTAATAAATCAATCTCTGACCAAAAAGTGAACTTTGGTCAAAATGGACAATCCTTACCCAATGACAAATCCATTGACCTAATAGGTCAACTTTTGACCAAAAAGTCAATTTTGGTCAAAATAGTCAATTTTTGACCTAATGACCACCCATTAACCCCATAGGTCAACTTTTGACCAAAAAGTCAACTTTGGTCAAAATGGTCAATTTTTGACCTAATGATCACCCAGTAATCCAATAGGTCAACTTTTGACCAAAAAGTCAACTTTGGTCAAAATGGTCAATTTTTGACCCAAGGACCAACCCATTTACCCAATTGATCAAATCTTGACCAAAAAGTCAATTTTGATCAAAATAGTTATTTTTTGACTGAATGACCATCCATTGACCCAATAAGTCAAATATCTAAACAAAAAAGTAAACTTTGGTCAAAATAGTCAACCCTTGACCCAATTACAAACTCATTGACCCAATAGGTCAACTTTTGACCAAAAAGTAAATTTTGGTCAAAATAGTCAATTTTTGACATAATGACCACCCATTGACCAAACCGGTCAACTTTTGACAAAAAAGTTAACTGTGGTCAAAATAGTCAATTTCTGACCCAATGACCTCCTCGTTCACCCAAAGGGTTAACTTTTAAATAAAAATTTCAATTTTGGTCAAAATAGACTGTCGGCATATTTTTTAGGTTGTGTATTTTATTTTGAAAAGGGAGTCGCCTAACAGAAATTGTCGGCGAATTTTAGATTTTAAATTTGATTTAAATATATATATATAATTTAGAAAGTAGCCTTTGATTTTGAAAATAATTTTAAGTTTGAAAATTTTAAGATATGAAATCAAACTGATCTCACATCCCAAATAGTTTATATAAACGAGCACCGCACTTCGAAGCCGTGTATCTATCACTAAGGATAGACACATCGCTTGATGGTGGGGCTCGATTAAATAAACTAAAAGATTTGTGACATCCGTTTGGTCCGCGAACCAATTTTATAAGCCGACAAATTCCCCTATTTAATATGAAAGCATTAAACGGGGTTTATATTACTCGGGTTCTTTAAAATTCTCTATAAGGGCGAGCCCACTATAGTTAATTACATCTTAAGTGACGGGAATCACCTAAGAAAACTCTCGATAATAATCGGTAATCTCGCTCTCAAGAATTTCAAAGTTTAAGGTTTCAAAGGATTGAATTTTGGAATTTCAATAGGGAATGGATCAATTTGGAAGATTTTATTTTGGGATTTCAAAAGGAGAAAGGTAGGAGAAACTACAGATTCGAAGTGAACTTCGGTAATTCCACGACTATCCTATTGTTTGTCTTGCATTTAGGAAAGTCCTAATATTTATTTAATGTTTTGATCTTGCCAATTTTAATTAATTAGGACTTATATTTATATGATAGAATCATACAAATAGCCTGGAAGATGTGAGGGTTTATGTCGTATCGGATGACTACCTCGAAATCCTAAGACCGGTTAGGGCTTAATTTGCTATGCAAATGCCTAACGAAGAGTTGAGGATTTATGTTGCACTAGGCAAACTACCTCGAGGTCCTATGGCTTAGTTGTTTAATTCTAGGAATGTTTAGCTGATGTAGAGTTGTTTCTTTGACGAAGATGGTCGTGCTCGCCCACCGTGCTCCAAGCTCCTTGTTGTTGCAGAGGTTTAGTTTTAGAAATCATTAGTCAGGAGATGAGAAAAGTGTTTTGGTTTAGAGAAGTCTTAATTTCCAAGTGTCTTTTATGTTTTAATTTAAACAAATCTTAATGTTGATTATAACAACACCGGTTAAGATCCCACGGTTCCATCCTTCCGGCATCGTTATTTTTATCGGATTCACTTAGTCCAGATGAATTTGCTAAACCCAACCGAATGAGTTCCACACTTTCATTTAGACCGTGGGAAATCCCGTTAGCAACACGTAGATTACATCATCCGATGTATTCCCGATCATCCAACAGGATGTTTTAATTTAGTTGTAATTGTAGTTTTGTGTTCTGTTTGTGATTAAATTTTGAGTTGTTTTATATTTTAAAATGTTGTGGCGGTGAATTTTATCTTGTAATGACTTTTAACTTAGTTTTGGTTTCGGTTTTAGGGACTATCCTAAAGGTGTGGGTTTTCATGCAACGAGTTGTTTATCATGCAAGAAAAGTAAGTACGATGCGATTAAATAAATTGCAATAAGGTAAATTGCAATAAAATAAAAGCGTACCGGAGGGTCTTCCCGTCATCCCAAGCTGCACTTAAAACACGATTAGAATATTTAAGCAAGTTCCTAGGTAAAGCTAAGGGAAGGGTTATGATTTTCTACCAAATTCCTAATCCTATAGCTAGTCATTTCCTATGACGTCTAGGTTCTTGTGTTTTGGTTTGAGGACTATTTTCTTCATCAAAGAATAATTAAGTTCAATTGTTCTTATGAGTATACTATCATATTGAGGAAGTGCTTAAGAAGAATCTTAAACATCTTTTCAATATTGATAGGATTGTTTTAAGTCCAAATGAATTTAATCATACAAATGAATTAATCGTCCGGAGATTCAAGTTTTGTTATCTTGCTCAGTGAACTAAGACATTTGAATATCCTGTAAGTGAAGTAGCATTTCATTTAACGTTCTGTTTAGGAATTATGATAACCAAAACTCTCGAGGGTAAATTGGTGTTCAAATGGTTTATGATTTAGTTTAACTTCAATTAACGGTTTAAATTTGGAATAGTGTCCAAGTTGCTTTATATTTAATTTCTTTATGTCTTAGGTGATGTTATTTAATTCAATTTAATTTAACTTTAATTTAATTTAATTTGATTTAGTTTTAATTTTAATTTAATTTTAATTTTTAATTTTAATTTTAATTTTAATTTTAATTTTAATTTTAATTTTAATTTAATTTGATTTTATTTTAATTTAATTTAATTTAATTTAATTTAATTTAATTTAATTTAATTTAATTTAATTTAATATGTTTTAATTTAATTTAATTTAATTTAATTTAATATGTTTTAATTTAATTTAATTTAATTTATTTATTTTTTAATTTAATTTAATTTAATTTAATTTATTTGATTTGATTTAATTTAATTTAATTTATTTAATTTGTTTGATTTAATTTAATTTAATCTTTAATTTAATTTTATTTTAAATTTTAGTTTAATTGAAAATTTAAAAAAGTTTAATAATTTAACTTTTTAATTTAATTTTAATGATTAAGTCCTTTAACATTTTAAAACTTAAATTTGAATTATCATTTTAATTAGGAATTAAATATTATTGAGATGACTAATTTAGGGATTTTTAAATTAAAGAATAAATCTCTTCCTAATAATATCCCTATTTAATAATTCCAACTTTATTATTCTTCCAAATTTAATCAATTATTTAATTAAGGTTTATTTCAATTATTTTAAATTGTTTAGTAGGTTTTTACCCTTTAACTATTTAAATTTCAATCATCCAAATCAGATTAAGATCAAATATTTTACTTGTTAAATTTATTAAACCTAAAGTTTTAATTAAAGGTTAAAATTTTAATTACCATTTTGCCCTTCAAGCTTAATAATTTCATAACTAACTAAATTGAGCTTAAATGAACTTGAAATTTTTATGTGACTTCACTCATATGCCAATAAAGACATGAGAGGAGAAAATGTGATTTTTCTGTATTTAATTTATTTATGTAATTATTTTTGGTGGAAAAAAGGAATTTCCAAGAAAAATTTAATAATATGACCAAGGGAAAGTTTCTGCCCTTGAGAAAATTATGGAACATTCCTAATGACCAAAGGACCACTTGGACCAATTTTAGTGATTTTTTGAATTATATTATTTTTATTATAATTATTTTAAGTTTTGGAGTATTAATTAATTTAAAAATAAAATAAAGGTTGAAAAATGAAATTTATATTTTTCAAAAATCTCTCTGATATTAAGGAAATCAGAGAATCAATTTTTGCAATTTTCTGATTTTTCTTTGATTTATTATAATTATTTTAGTGAAAATGTTAGAAAATACATTTTTTTAATTTTAGAATTACCCTAGGGCTTTAAAATTTAATATCTCATTAAATAGACCTAAGAAAAATATGGGATTTGTTCCTAAGTGATTAAAATTCAAAATTTGACATTTTGGTGAATTTTATTATTTTTATGATTTTTATTAATTTTTAATTATTAAAATATTAAAATAATACCAAAAAATCAACTTTTTTAGAAAATTGAAATTTTAATTTTCTTAAATTCTCCTGATATCGGAGAGGCTCCAAAACCAATTTGGTGAATTTTTGAAAAGTATTTTGAAAGTTATGAATTTTTAAAGTTTAAATTGACTAAATGGCTTAATCAACCCATTTAGTAGGGCTAACCAAGTCCAATTGATTTCAAATTTTTATGGTGGGTTCCCCTGATCCTAAAGGTCAGTAGAGAATTGATTTCAAGTCAATTTGATATGTGGTTAGCTCTAATTAATTAAGGAGTTATTTTGGGTGTTTAAACCAATTAGGGTTATTTTCAATAAACTAATCCAAAATCTGTTTTTCCTAGGGTCCTCTGGTCATAAGAGACATCACCAAATTTTTCTAGAATTTATTTCAAAACATGCTAATAATTGGATTTAAAATACTCAAAACAACAACATGAATTTGAAAAATCAATAACTTCTCATAGGGATGGCCTCTGACTTTGGAAAATTCAGGGAATGTTCCCAAATTCAGAGGCTTCAAAAGCTCTATGGTCTCATGCCATGGTGAATTTCCTATATGCATGGAGAATTGAAACAATGCAGAAGGGAAATAAATCATTAAAAATAAAATACTTGATGAAATTAAATGATTTCTTTTCCACATTATTCTCCTCTATTCACTGAGCAAGAGGGTATTTTTGTTTTATTTTTCTGATTTTCCTACACAAAGTTATGGATTTTTGAAGTTTAGGGAATTAAATAAATCAGAAAATACACTAATTTTCTATTTATCCACGCGGCGCCCTGTCATCCTCGGCATCTCCGAACGGCCACGCGGTGCGCCCCCATTCGACGCCGCCTTCTGACTCAGCGCCACGCGGCCTGCGGTTCACGTATTATCTCCTGGTCCGACGCCATCTGAGCCGTCCATCCGCGCGTGTATTGAATGAACGGCATCCGTTCATCGTCCCCAAGCCTCCTAGCCCGAGAACCGTCCATCTTCTAGACCTAAGATCTCACTCGGTACTTGACCACATTTAACGTTCTTATGCTCTATGGATTCGTCTCGAGAAGATGAACACATCTATACAGGTTATGTGGCATGAATTTGACTCAATGAAAATGGAGGATGTTAAGAAGCTCGGGAAGAAGAGTGAGGCCATACCTTTGCTCAGAGAAGTGTGGCTTCGATCTGAGGGTTGTGTCACCTTCGATTGGATCCCAGCAAGCTCCAGATGATGTCTCCTGGTCTCGGTGAATTGCCTAGCTATGAAAGTGACCACGCGGATCACAAAGCTTGGAGGCTGGAGCAACCGGGTGGCACTGGAGATGGGGCTTTCGGTGGGAAACTTCTCCTCTTGGTCCGAGTGAAGGTGTAGGACCAGTCAATTTGAGGATTGGCTCACTGTGGCAAAGTGTCCCGGTTTTGGGTGAAATTTTAGTTGAGAAATTGGATTCCGTTGGTGGGGATTAGGGCAAATTGACATCGGGGATCAACTCGCTCTAAGGATGGAGAAGGATTTGGAACAATTTTGGCAGAGTTTCGGCAAGGTTTGTGCAACTCTCTCTAATGGCCGAGAGGGGGTCGGGTTTAAATAGAGGTGGCTGGAGGGCCTCACAGGGATGGCCAAGGGTTGGGATCAGCTGCTCTGGGCATGGGAAGAACAACCATGGTGGCCATTGGGCATGGGGCAGCTCAGCAAGGTGGAATTCTAAAGTTTTGGCTCCTCCCAAGGTCTTGGCCATGGTGTTTTCCAGCGAACCAGGCGGCTGGCCGGCAGGCATGGGTCACCCTCAGGTCCAGGTGGGTCGGGGCTGGAGGTTTGTGCAGTCAATTGGCCATGGACATGTGTAAAGGGTTTGAATCAAAAGGGTATTGGGAGAGGCTCATTTTGGGTCCAAATGTGTCAACCCACCATTTTGGGTTTGGTGCACCCTTCCATGGCTGATTTGGGGCCGAGGGAGGATCGAGTGAATCAGCTTGAAAAGGGTAGAGAAGTCACCATCCATGAATATTTTGATTAATCATGAATTAAGGTGAAGCATTAAAAGGGTTAAAATCTTTTTAAGGGGGCTTAAAAGAGGCTCCTCCTTTTGCCATTAATGGCTTGATCACATGTCAAACCTTCCATGGCTTCATGTGGCTTGTCCATGGCTTGCATGGCTTGTCTTTGGCTTGGGGAAAAGCTTGGTCAATTTCATGAAAATGGATTTTAGAAATTTTGGTAATTTGATGAGAATTTGTATGAAGCTTGATTTGGAATGATTTAATGATGATTTTGAAACTTAGGGGTGATATCAATTAAAGGTATGATGAAAAGAAATTGCCATGTGGGCTTTAGGGCCAATTTTAGGCTTTTGTATTTGGTGGAAATGGGCTTTTAGAATGGTTTAGGAAAGTGGGCCTTTAGGTTTGAAAACAAATTGGTGGATGTAAATTTTACAAAGGATTGGATCTCATGAGTGTTGAATTTAGTTTAAGAATGTTTCATGAATGATTTGGAATAAACTTGAAGTGTTTGGGCTAGGTTTGGGTTGGATTTGGACTTCTTTGGTGAATGGGCCAATGTAGGTCAAATTGGGCTAACTTGGGCCAATGTTAGGATAGGGTTGAAATTGATGTAAAATAAGTGTTGGGAAATTTTTATGGTAGTGTTTCAAAGAGGTTTTGGCCTTGGTTGGGTTTTGATTTTGGGATTTGAGCTTATTTGGGTTAGGTTAGGGTTTAGGTCAAAATTGGGTCTTTTAGCTTTGGATTGAATTTGAGTGGGGTTTGGGTCTAAATTTTGGGCAAATCATGTTAGTATTTTGTTTTTAGGGATGTTAAGGAAGATTTAGAAAAGATTTGGTGTTAATAGGAGTTGAATTGGGTGAGTTTGGGTTAGGTTAGTGTCATGGGTCCAAATTGGGCTTTAAGGCCAAAAGTGAAATTGGATCCAAATGTCAATCAAATTGGACTTGGATTTGGTCTAAATTGGTGTTGGGAATGTTGAATTGAAGTTTAGAATTGAATTGGACCAGAATTTGGGTCAATTAGGTAGGTTTGGTTTGACATTGGGTTCACTTGGGGTTAAAATGGGTCAAATTGGGGGTTTTGACAAAAGTAGGGTAAATTGAAAAAATTGGCCCATGGTGTAGTTTAACAAAATGAAATTGGGACTATTTGGGATTTTCTGGAATTTTCTGGGAATTTTCTGAATTTTTGGATTTTTGGGTCAAGAGGGGGTATTTTGGGTATTTGGAGGGTATTGGGAGGTATTTTTGGAATTTTTGGTATCTTTGGGTATGGAAGATCAATTTGAGTAATGTGGAAATATTTAGTAAATGATTTTGTGGAATTTTGGGTGATTTGGAAATTTTGCAAAAATTTGGGTAATTTCAAGGGTTTTGGGTAGGCTAAGCGGGTGTAGGGTCCCGGGGGTCAAAAATTGAAAATTTGGAAAATTGAAGATTGGGTGAATGTAAGTGGAATGAAATCATTTTGGTTGAGCCATGAAGCCATATCAAGCCCACATGAGCCATGAAGGGACTCATTTGAGGCATCCAATATGTTGTTCTCGACCCTCTTAGCGAAGGGCTTAGGGGTTAAGGACCATCCATGTGAATCACCTACATGAGTCAGGAGGTCAAGTTGAGTATAGGTGTGTGAAAGTGTAGTGTATAAATGTAGTGTGTGTGTAAGTCAGCCCCTTCACCAGACCAGGCCACCCAGGGCAGTCCTAAGGCCAAAGAGTCCTATAGGAACTCATCCTTTAAACTTCCACATTTGATTTCAACCCTCTAGGTGATTAGGGGTCTATAGTCAAGTTTGTAGAGTTTGCGGGGAGTTAAGAAGTGGTTTGAATTTCTAAGTGGTGGGTCCCAATTCTAGTCCTCTAAGATAGTCAAAGGAAAAGCCTAAGGCTAGATCCTAAGTACTAAAAAGAAGAGAAGACCTCATCAAAAATGAGGTCAACAAATGGACCCCCAATAGGTGTGGTGAGCTAACCAAGCACACCGCGCGTATTGGCGTTGACCGAAGAGATCAACAAAACCAACACAGATGTCCAAGTGACAAACTTAGGACAAAGTAGAAGAGTTTCCTCTGGGGAGTGTCAAGTATATCTCCGAGACTGGAGATTCCTGAACTCTCGCTGGGGGAAGGAAAAGGAGGTGAATCCCAAATCACATAACCTGGGGGAATTTCAATTTTAGATTTTATTTTGTTTCAGTTTAAGTTTTGATGTGTGAGCTTAGATTTTAGTTTGAGTTTCAATTTAGATTGAAGTTTTGTCAAGATTAATTTGAAGGGATTTGAACTGGAAGTGAAAATTGGAATTTTGTGGTTTTAGATGTAACATCTTCAACCTCAAAAGAAAATTGAATTGATTGGATTGAATCATTACAATGAGGAGAGATCTCAGAGCAATGCGGTATTGGATGTAAAATCCTTAACCTCGAGAGTTTGATTTTTGATGTATTTCATTGCAATAGGGAAAGAATCCTAAAGCAATGCAGTCTCGGATGTAAAATCCTCGACCCCAAAAGTTTGATTTTGATGTATTTCATTGCAATAGGGAAAGAATCCTAAAGCAATGCAGTCTCGGATGTAAGATCCTCAACCCCAAAAGTTTGATTTTGATGTATTTCATTGCAATAGGGAAAGAATCCTAAAGCAATGCAGTCTCGGATGTAAAATCCTCAACCCCAAAGTTTGAATTTGATGTATTTCATTGCGATAGGGAAAAGATCCTAAAGCAATGCAGTCTCGGATGTAAAATCCTCAACCCCAAAAGTTTGATTTTGATGTATTTCATTGCAATAGGGAAAGAATCCTAAAGCAATGCAGTCTCAGATGTAAGATCCTTAACCCCAAAAGTTTGATTTTGATGTATTTCATTGCAATAGGGAAAGAATCCTAAAGCAATGCAGTCTCGGATGTAAGATCCTCAACCCCAAAAGTTTGATTTTGATGTATTTCATTGCAATAGGGAAAGAATCCTAAAGAAATGCAGTCTCGGATGTAAGATCCTCAACCCCAAAAGTTTGGTTTTGATGTATTTCATTGCAATAGGGAAAGAATCCTAAAGCAATGCAGTCTCGGATGTAAGATCCTCAACCCCAAAAGTTTGAATTTGATGTATTTCATTGCGATAGGGAAAGAATCCTAAAGCAATGCAGTCTCGGATGTAAGATCCTCAACCCCAAAAGTTTGAATTTGAATAGTCATTGACTTTGCAAAGATTTGTAGTGTTGATTTGAAAAGTGTGGAATTTTGGTGTTTCGAGAATTTCATGAAAGTTGTAAAAGATTTTCATGAAGGAAATGGATTAGGAGGGAATATGTAGATGTTACATACCACGTTCAAAAAGAGTTGATCGGAAGTCAGCTTGGTTTGGATTGGATATAATTCCTCGCCATCGGATTCGATCCGGGTCGATGGAATCAACCGCTTCCATCCCGGACTGAGGGAGAGAATAGAATGGATTGGATTTCAGAATTGGAAGGTTGAGTTTGAACTCGATTGAAATTTGATTTGAAATTTGGAAAGATTGAATTTGAAATTTGATTTAAAATTTGATTTGAAATTTGGAAAGATTGAATTTGAAATTTGATTTAAAATTTGATTTGGAATCTAGAAAGATTGAATTTGAAATTTGATTTAAAATTTGATTTGAAATTTATGTTCATTTTGTTTGTCCTTTGATGATTCAAATTTATTTTATCGTTTATTTAATGTTCATGTGAATTTGGTGTTCATCATTTTTAGATTTTTAAGGAAAGTTTTCTTTTATTTATTTTTTTTATTTCTTTTACATTTCTTTGTTCGAAGTTCATTTAACTTTAATGGCGTTTCCAGTCAATTTACACAAAAGAGGTGAAGGCCAAAAATGTGACATGGTCACTTTCATTCCAATCATGTTGAAGATACATCATACAACTCGATCTGGAATATATCTCATACAATCCATGTAGACTCAAAACAGACTATGTATGATCTTTGTCGATCCATCCAAAAAAAGCATCTGTCAAAAATCCATGTCTGAATTGTGAGGTACACGGTCAATAACATCACCTTCCAAGCCATCCTTGGCGAGGATGCCGAATGGATGTACGTTGGAGGTGTGATATTTTCCATGTAACTCACAGCTCGTAAGGTCGGAGGCTCTCTAGATCCGGGTCTGGCTGGAAGTGGTAAGGTGTCTTTCTGTCATCCATCCTTCGAAAGTAAGCGAGATCCGCTTCGACTGGTACTCTGGTATGCAATGTTTAGCGACATACGCTCCCGTTGCCCTTCGGTATCATGACGGAACCTACCGGTAATGGTATCTTCAACGGCCTCGGAACTCACCCGGGCCCTGTATCCGGAGGTCGGATCCGAACATGATGTTACACTCGTTCGGGAAAGAGAGCTAGTGCGAAAGGTCGACAAATTCATGGTGATCTATGTGCGGGGGTATGCAATCACCACCGTTTGTAAATGTTAATAATGCAGCTATTGGGTATGCAATCGCTGGCAGCGTACCCTCCATGTTATCAATCTCTTTACCATTCTCTTGATGACTAATGGCATTGGATCCACTTGGCCATGACGGAGTATCCCTGGTGGGTTTCCCTTCCTATTTTCTGCGAAATTGTAGCAGCATCCACATTGTATTGTAATTCTACCTTTCCCTGGCATCCATCTCCGGGGTTCTGAGTAGTTGTTTTCTCTTAGGCCGCCCGCTCGGCCCATTCTTTTCAAATCCCGGGTGCAATCCACGATTTGTTGTTGTTCATATTCTGAGAATACGTCTGTATGTAGCTCGAGGCCTTCTAGTATATTGATCCTTCTGCCTCTGATTCTCTCGAAGTATTCAAAAGTTTTCTTTTCGACATTCTGCATTCTTTCCAGCTCGTATTCCGGAATAATCTGCAAATGGCGGGGCCTGGTGACGTTTTGTGGGATATACGGCTCAATCCCTTCACGTTCTCCTGCATACCTCGGCTCCTTGGGGATGATGTCCATCGGGACATCCTCCGGGGTTGCTTCTGCAACAAGGTTAAGCATTACTGGTGGTTCTATCTGGTGGCGTGGTAGCCTTCTTTCTTCTGATCTTCGTGAGATTTCTCTAGAGCCTTCTGTTATCCTTGGAGCTGGCCTCCTTTATTCCGGTACCTGGTGTATTGGCGTCCTTGAAGTATATGTGCGCGTAGCAGCTGCCTCGTCGCGACAGTCCGTCGCTAGTTTGGTTAACATCTTACGGATACGGCGATTCTTATTTCTTCGTTGCATTGCTTTGTGAGTAGCTCTTCGAACTTCACGAATCTCCGTAGGCGCGGTGCCGACAAGCTCGCCCTCTGCCGTAGTGACTACGGACTTGATTTTCTTGTCTTCTTCGGTGCTTGTTTTCCTTTTCTTCTTCTGGTTGGATTGGTGGCTTGGACCACTCACTTTCATTACCTGTCTCGACTGGCGGTTATCTGTGTCGGCCTGGGACCTGGCCACTTTCTTACGTACCTGTAGTCCCGCCGGTGCGAAGTCCGAGTCGATCTCGATTATCGCTCCATCTTTCACCCTCTTTTCGTCGAGTGTAAGGCTTACGCCGTTTCTAAAGTTCAGGACCAACCGCACGTTCGACATTTCCCTGCGAAAAGACAAGGAAAAGGATTAGGGGCTGTACTAAGCACAAGAACATTAAGAAAATGTTTATTAAAGACAGTTTTTTTTATTACATTTTGTATTTTTAAATTTAACAGGAATGAAGTGGGAAAATATCAAGAAAGAGATTTTGATATGGAAAAGAAGACAAGGAAAACTTTATTATCATGATTTTATTTATTTTAGCACATTTTTTTATTATGTTTGGGTTCGGACCCAGTCATAAGTAATTACTTCGCCCGTGCTTCTAGGGATGAAGAATTCATTCCTTCGAAACATCAGGTAACGTAATACTTTTTCAAGTATTGTCCGTTGATCGGAAGCATATGTCATTCTCCCTGGCAATTCACTAGCTGGTAGGAGCCTCCTGAGTAGCTCGCCTCGACCACAAACGGCCCTTCCCAAGTGGGTTCAAATTTTCCTCCTATCTTGCGGTGTACGAGGATAGGTCTCTTGAGAACGAGAACTAAGTCACCAACTTTGAAGGTTCTTGGGCGGACCCGTTTGTCATGGGCTTGAACCATCTTAGCTTGGTATAATTCTAAATTCTGCTGCGCTGCAAGTCTTTTCCCTTCCATGCTTTCTAATTCTTCTAGTCGTAATTTGGCGTTCTCTTCTGTAGTCATTTTATTTGCAACTGCAATTCTGAGTGAAGGATGCTGAACCTCTAAAGGTAACACTGCCTCAAACCCATACACCAGAGCGTAAGGTGTAGCTTGAGTAGGAGTTCTGAAGGTTGTCCGGTAGGCCCATAAGGCTTCTAATAACTTCTCGTGCCAATTTCTCTTATTATCGTCCAAAGTTTTCTTTAAGATTTGAACGAGAGTTTTATTAAAAGCCTCAGCGAGGCCGTTTGCTCTTGGGTAGTAAATTGTTGAGTATCGCCGATCGATTCCGTGTCTCTCGACAAAATTGTTGATTTGTGTGCTTCGAATGCGACGCCATTATCCGAGATGATCTGCGCGACACTCCGAAACGGTAGACAACTTGGTTCTTGAGAAGCTGTAGCACGTGGTGTGCTTTCACTTCTCTAAGTGGAACTGCCTACGCACTTGGAAAAGTAATGCGTGGCCGCGAGAATGAAGTGATGTCCTTTTGAAGATGGTGGTTACTATGGACCCACTATATCCGTGCCCCAACATTCAAATGGCCACGATCGCGATTGTCGGATGTAACACATTTGGAGGTTGGTGTAGAACCACTCCGTGCACTTGGCATTGGTGACAACTCTTGGCGATTTTCATGCGGTCGGTCATCATCGAGGGCGATAGTACCCTAGTCTTTTAATTTTCATTTTAATCTTCGGACCTGACTGGTGAGCGCCACGAGTCCTGAATGCACCTCTTTAACGATTTCACGGGCCTCGGACCCGCTTAGGCATCTTAGCCGCATTTGATCGAAAGACCTTACGTATAATGTGTTGTTTATTAATGCGTAGGACGGAGTTCTTTTCTTGATACGATGGGCTAGCGACCTATCATCTGGTAGTCTTTCTGTTTGCGGGTAGTTCATTAATGGCTATCGCCAATCCTCTTGTGTTTTACATCCTTTGTTGCAACT
This sequence comes from Papilionanthe hookeriana x Papilionanthe teres, assembly GCA_022702705.1. NCBI lineage: Eukaryota > Viridiplantae > Streptophyta > Magnoliopsida > Asparagales > Orchidaceae > Papilionanthe > Papilionanthe hookeriana x Papilionanthe teres. The sequence continues at coordinate 70,705,563 of CM040431.1, forward strand.
GATTCTTCTTCTTTTCGATTTGTGTATTGTGTACGTATCGAGTTTGTGATAGGACTGACGTCCGTGAGTCGAGCACTTCCAATGGTTCATCCTGCAAATAGGCAAACTCTTTTGCGAGGCGAGCTAACGCATCTGCTAAAGCATTTTCTTTCCTGGGAATTTTGTAGATTGTCACATTCGGAATCTGTTCCAACAGCTGTATGGCATACTGGAAGTATTGCTCGAGTCTTGGCTTTAAAATTCTATCTTGTCCGGTGATACGTTGAATGATTAACTGCGAATCCCGTAGATGTTGATGTACTGTATCCCATTTGAATAGTTAATTCCGGTCTCGTTATGAGGGCTTCGTATTCGCTTCGTTATTTATACACGGTTCGTCGAGTGGTAGGAGTATCTTAACATCCCCGCTCCGGTGTTATAAAGATTAGTTCGATTCTGCCTTGCCGAGGCACTATCACTTACGATTCTTCGTCTTTGTGTGCTGAAGATGCTCCGTCGAAATATAATTCCCAACGTCGATCATCGGGGTCTTCTAGGTTCATTATTTGCTCATCGGCAAATCGTCATTGAGAGGAGATTCTGCAGGCAAAGGGTGTCTTTGCGAGGAAATCTACTAAGACTTGTCCCTTTACGGCACGAAGAGGCACGAAAGTTATATCGAATTGCAATAATATCATTGACCATCCGGCAAGTCTTGCGGAAAGCGTTGGACGGGTCATCGAGTATTGCTGATGGATTAAATTTCGAGATCGAGTTGACCTTATGAGAAAGCATGTAGTGCTCGAGCTTTTGAGCGGCGAAGATCGAGGCCGAACAATGCTTTTCGATTGCGGGATACCTTATTTCCGTCGGAAGTAAACGACGGCTTAAGTAGTAAAGAGCATTTTCTTTACTCTCATCATTGACACAGGCTAACGAGGCTCCGAGAGAGTCGTCTAGAGCCGCGGTATAAAGTATCGACGGTCTACTCGAGGCCGAGGCTGCTAAGACGAGGAGGTGTCATTAAATATTGTTTAATGTCCTCGAAGGCCCTACGGCATTTCTCTTCCCAAATAAATTTGGCATCCTTTTTAACTAGTGCCGAGAAAGGTGACACCTACCGACAAGTTTGAGATAAAACGTCGAAGATATGCCGACTTCCCTTGAAAGGATCGTAGTTGTTTTAAGGTTTTGGGAGGCGGCATTTCTAAGATAGCTTTAATCTTTTCCGGGTCGATTTCAATTCCACGATGTCAGACAACAAATCCTAAGAATTTCCCGGAGGTGACGCAGAAGGCGCATTTTAAGGGATTCATCTTAAGGTTAAATTGCCTTAATCGTTCGAAAACAATTCTCAAATCATACATGTGGTTTTCCTTTACTTTGCTTTTAATGACCACATCGTCCACGTAGCATTCGACTTGATTGTGGATGAGATCATCAAAAATTCTTGTCATTGCTCTCTAGTATGTTGCTCCTGCGTTCTTCAGTCCGAATGGCATCACTGTGTAGCAATATACTCCGATCGGTGTTCTGAATGCTGTAAGCTTTTCATCTTCTGGAGCCATTTTTATCTGGTTGTATCCTGAAGATCCATCCATGAATGAAAATATTTCATGTGTCGAAGCAATGTCGATCATTAGTTGCGGGATCGGTAGAGGGAATTCATCTTTTGGACATGCCTTGTTTAAATCTGCGAAATCCACACAAATTCGATTCGACCATTCTTCTTTACGTGGCACCACATTGGCTAACCAAGTTGGGTATTGTTCTTCACGGACAAATTTGGCGTCTATTAACTTTTTAACTTCGGTTATGACTTGTTGTTCGATTTCTAGACGCATTCTTACGGGACCTTGTCGGCGGAGTAGAAGTAGGATCCACTCCTAGCTTATGGGCTGCGACCTGCGGAGCTAATCACGGCATCTCATCGTAGCTCCAAGAAAAACAGTCTTTAAATTCCATTAATAACTTGATTATTTCTTCGGAGTCTTCTTTATTGAGTAAGGAGCTAACAAAGGTAGGTCTAGGTTCTTCGCTAGTACCTAAGTTAACTTCCGTTAACTCATCTATTGTAGATTTAATTTCTTCTTCGAACTGCGGTGGAGCGTCTCGATTTGCAAATCTTGAATTCTTACGTAGTTTCCATGCGAGTTTTCATTGGATTCGCAAGTGACAACCAAGCAAAATTCGGTATCGTCGGCCGATCCTCTCGTGCCGAATCCGAGACCATGCTTTGAATTGGGTGGGCGACCGGAGTTATTCCATAATTTTTCAAAATGTTGTGATTGGCCTTTTGTCCATTGTCGGGATAAGAAACCACGCTGAATTAAATTTTGAACACAGGGAGAGTACCACTCAAAAGGTAATTCCATTAATTCGATGAAGTGACATCTTCAAGTTGTACATTATTTTCGGTTTTGGAGGAAGGAGCACCACGGTAGAATTTGATTGGCTTTGCACCGTCACTACGTACCTCTTTGACCACCATACCCTCGATCTTATTAGAATGGATCGGGGTCAGGGTCATAGTATGTACATAGTGGTTAATCTTCTCGTACATCGATTTGTATTCTTCGTTCTTCTCATCTTCGAGAGAGATCTTGAATTGCGGCTTCTTCCGACTTATTGTCGCTCGCTTCTTGCTTGATCTCTTTTTCTTCTTCGAGCTCGTCTTCCCAATCAACATTGATGGTCGGTTTCCTCGTCCAGCTGTCCTAACGTCTTTACCACGACCTCGTCCCCGGCCTCGACCTCGGATGCGAGTTGTGGAGAAACCTTCACCATCTCGCCGTAAGGGAGTGGTGAGTGACTGTTGGACCAGAACTTCAAGTTCTTCGTCGTCCCGAACTTCCTTTGCTTCATTCGTTATGGTATCTCTGGAAAAGATTGTTTTCTTCGGAGGTGCATAATAAACTGCGTCTTCATGGATTTCAATCTCATGTACGGAGAATTGTTGTAAGTCACCTTTGATGCACTGTTCCCCTCCATCGTAGTATTTGATGCACTGGTGTAGAGATGATGGTACCATCCTGCTTTCATGTATCCATGGTCGGCCCAGAGTAGAGCGTTGAACGACGTTTCGAATCGATTATGTGAAATTTTGCGGTTGTCTTTGCTAAGTCACCGGTCTTCATTAGTAGTGTTATTGATCCAGAGGGCTCTTTCTCCTTTACGGTTGAATCCTCTTAATAACATTTTGTCGGCTTCGAGCTCGCGAGCATCAATTTCAAGTATGCTAGTGTTCGAAGACTCATTATATTAATTGATGCTCCTGGATCCACCAATACTGCGGAGAGTGTAAACTTTCCGATTATGGTCGAAATGTACAACGGTCGGTTGTGATCTCGTTGTCCCAGTAATAGGTCATTGTCCGTGAAGGTAACACCTCGGCTGTTCCTTTAACGAACAAACCTCATCCGAGGAATCTCGGGCCATTTGAGCTAAGCGAATTTCCGGATCGAAGTAAGGCCTTGATCAGAGCTTCTCTCATCTCCTTTGATAAGATGAGAGCGTCGTAGATGCTCAGTTTGGCTAGTAGTTTCCTAAGATGGGCTAGCACGTTGTAGTCCACTTTATTTTCATGTGTCTCGGCTTCTTCTCGAATGGGTATTTCTTCGCCGGGTTGGTTCTTCTTGAGCAACCACCTGCTTTCCTTTGTCCTTTGGACCCATTCTCGGAGGTAGAACTCTTTCACTTCTTAAGTTAACTTCTGTAATTTCTTCTGAATCTAGTGTTGAGTTTGCTTGTTGAATTGGGTGAGTTTGGGTTAGGTTTGGGTCATGGGTCCAAATTGGGCTTTAAGGCCAAAAGTGAAATTGGATCCAAATGTCAATCATATTGTACTTGAATTTAATCTAAATTGGTGTTGTGAATGTTTAATTGAAGTTTAGAATTGAATTGGACCAGAATTTGGGTCAATTGGGTAGGTTTGGTTTGACATTGGGTTCACTTAGGGTTAAAATGGGTCAAATTGGGGGTTTTGACAAAAGTAAGGTAAATTGACAAAATTGGCCCATGGTGTAGTTGAACAAAATGAAATTGGGACTATTTGGGATTTTCTGGAATTTTCTAGGAATTTTCTGAAATTTTGGATTTTTGGGTGAGGGGGTATTTTAGGTATTTGGAGGGTATTGGGAGGTATTTTTGGAATTTTTGGTATCTTTGGGTATGGATGATCAATTTGAGTAATGTGTAAATGATTAGGAATTGATTTTGAGGAATTTTGGGTGATTTGGAAATTTTGCAAAAAATTGGGTAATTTCAAGGGTTTTGGGTAGGCTAAGCGGGTGCAGGGTCCCGGGTGTCAAAAATTGAAAATTTGGAAAATTGAAGATTGGGTGAATGTAAGTGGAATGAAATCATTTTGGTTGAGCCATGAAGCCATATCAAGCCGCATGAGCAATGAAGGGACTCATTTGAGGCATCCGATATGTTGTTCACGACCCTCTTAGCTAAGGGCTTAGGGGTTAAGGACCATCCAGTGTGAATCACCTTCATGAGTCGGGAGGTCGAGTTGAGTATAGGTGTGTGAAAGTGTAGTGTATAAATGTAGTGTGTGTGTAAGTCAGCCCCTTCACCGGACCGGGCCACCTGTGGGCGAGTCCTAAGGCCAAAGAGTTCTATAGGAACTCATCCTTTAAACTTTCACATTTGATTTCGACCCTACAGGTGATTAGGGGTCTATAGTCGAGTTTGTAGAGTTTGCGAGGAGTTAAGAAGTGGTTTGAATTTCTAAGTGGTTGGTCCCAATTCTAGTCCTCTAAGATAGTCAAAGGAAAAGCATAAGGCTAGATCCTAAGTACTAAAAAAAAGAAGAGAAGACCTCATCAAAAATAAGGTCAACATAGACAATTTTTGACCTAGAAACCAATTTTTGACCTAATAACCAATTTTTGATCCAATAAGTCAATCTTTGACCAAAATGTTAACTTTGGTCAAATTGGTCAATTTTTGACCCAATGACCAACACATTGACCAAATAGATCAAAGTTTGACCAAAAAGTCATCTTTAGTCAAAATAGTCAATTCTTGACCCAATTACCAACTAATTGACCAAATATGTCAACTTTTGACGAAAAAGTCAACTTTGTTTAAAATGGTCAATTTCTGACCCATTGACCACCCCATTGACCCAATGGTTCAACTTTTGACCAAAAATTTAATCTTTCTAAAAATAATCAATTTTTGACCTATTGACCCAATAAGTCAATCTATGACCAAAAAGTCAACTTTGGTTAAAATGGTCAATCTTGACCCAATGACCAACCCACTGACCCAATAAATCGACTTTTGACCAAAAAGTCAATTTTGGTCAAAATATTAAATTTTTGACTTAATGAATTTACCCAATAGGACAACTTTTAACCAAAAAGATAACTTTGGTCAAAATGGTCAATCCTTGACCCAAAAGGATAACCTTTGACCAAAAAGTCAATTTTGGTCCAAATTGTTAATTATTGATCTAATGACCACCTCATTGACCCAAAAGGTGAGCTTTTGACCAAAAAGTCAATTTTGGTCAAAGAGAGTCAATTTCTGACACAATGTCCTAAAGTCAACTTTGGTTAAAATTGTCAATCCTTGACTCAATGACCAACTCAAATACCAATTTGGTCAACTTTTGACCAAAAAGTTAACTTTGTTCAAAATGGTCAATCCGTGACCCAATGACCAACTCATTGACCCAAAAATACAACTTTTGACAAAAAAAGTCAACTTTGGTCAAAATTGACAATTTTTGACCTAATGACCGCCTCATTGACCTAAATAGGTCAACTTTTGATCAAAAAGATAACTTTGGTCAAAATGGTCAATCCGTGATTTAATGACCAACTCATTGACTCAATAGGTCAACTTTTGACCAAAAAGTCAACTTTGGTCAAAATAGTCAATTTTTTACCTAATGACCAATTATTGAACCAGTAGGCCAATTTCTGATCAAAAAGTAAACTTTGGTAAAAATGATCAATCTTTGACATAATGACCAACCCTTTGACCCAATAAGTCCACTTTTGACCAAAAAATCAACTTTGGTCAAAATGATCAACCAATGACCCAAAGTCCAACCTACTGGCCAAATAGGTCAACTTTTGACCAAAAAATCAATGTTGGTCAAAATAGTCAATTTTTGAATTAATGACCAATTATTGACCCAATAAGTCAATATCACGACAAAAAGTTAACTTTGGTCAAAATTGTTAATCATTGACTCAATGACAAACCCATAGACCCAATAGGTCTACTTTTGACCAAAATGTCAATTTTGGTCAAAATAGTCAATTTTGGTCAAAATAGTCGATTTTGGTCAAAATAGTCAATTTTGAACTAATGACATAGCTAATTGAGCTAATAGGATCGACTTTTGACCCAATAGAATCAACTTTGGTCCAAATGGTCAATTTTTGACCCAATTACCAACTGATTGACCAAATATGTCAACTTTTGGTGAAAAAGTAAACTTTATTCAAAATGGTCAATTTCTAACCCAAAGACCCCGTTGACCCAATGGCTCAACTTTTGACAAAAAATTTAATTTTTCTAAAAATAATCAATTTTGACCTAATGACCAATTATTGACCCAATAGTCAATCTATGACCAAAAAGTCAACTTTGGTTAAAATGGTCAATTCTTGACCCAATGACCAACCCACTGACCCAATATATCGACTTTTGACCAAAAAGTCAATTTTGGTCAAAATAGTACATTTTTAACTTAATGACCAATTATTTGCCCAATAGGACAACTTTTGACCAAAAAGACAATTTTGGTCGAAATGGTCGATCCTTGACCCAAAAGGACAACCTTTGACCAAAAAGTCAATTTTGGTCAAAATTGTCAATTTTTGATCTAATGACCACCTCATTGACCCAAAAGGTGAACTTTTGAACAAAAAGTTAAATTTGGTCAAAATGGTCAATTTCTGACACAGTGACCTAAAGTCAACTTTGGTCAAAATGTTCAATCCTTGACCAAAGACCAACTCTTTGACCCAATAGGTCAACTTTTGACCAAAAAATCAACTTTGGTCAAAATGGTCAATCCTTGACCCAATGACCAACTCATTAACCCGAAAGGACAACTTAGACTAAAAAGTCAATTTTGGTCAAAATTGTCAATTATTGACCAAATGACCGCCTCATTGACCTAAATAGGTTAACTTTTGTCCAAAAAGATAAGTTTTGGTCAAAATGGTCAATCCTTGATCCCATAACCAACCCATTGACACAATAGGTCAACTTTTGACCAAAAAGTCAATTTTGGACCAAATGACCAACTATTGACCCAGTAAGTCAATCTCTGACCAAAAAGTCAACTTTTATCAAAATGATCAATCCTTGTCATAATGACCAACCCATTGACCCAATAGGTCAACTATTGACCACAAAGTCGACTTTGGTTTAAATGATCATTGACCCGATGACCAACCTATTAGTCTAATAGGTCGACTTTTGACTCAAAAATTTAATTTTTGTCAGAAATAGTCGATTTTGAATTAATGACCAATTATTGACCCAATAAGTCGATATCCGACCAAAAGTTAACTTTGGTCAAAATGAGTCGATCCTTGACCCGATGAATGAACCCATTGATCCAATAGGTCAACTTTTGACCAAAATGTCAATTTTGGCCAACATAGTCAATTTTTAACCAAATGACCACCCATTGAGCCAGTAGGTCAACTTTTGACAAAAAACGAGCTTTGGTCAAAATGTTCATTTTTTGACCCAATGACCAACTCATTTACCTAATAAGCCAAAGTTTGACCAAAAAGTATTCTTTTGTCAAAATGGTTAATTCTTGACCCAATTACCAACTCGTTGAACAAATAGGTCAACTGTTGACCAAAAAGACAACTTTGGTCAAAATGGTCAATTTCTGACCCAATGACCTCCCCGTTCACCCAAAGGGTTAACTTTTGACAAAAAATTCAATTTTGGTCAAAATAGACAATTTTTGACGTAATAACCAATTATTGACCCAATAAGTCAATCTCTGACCAAAAAGTCAACTTTGGTCAAAATGGACAATCCTTGACCATTTGACAAATCCATTGACCTAATAGGTCAACATTTGACCAAAACGTCAATTTTGGTCAAAATAGTTAATTTTTTACCTAATGTACCACATTAACCAAATAGGTCGACTTTTGACAAAAAAGTCGACTTTGGTCGAAAATTGTTAATTTTGACCTAATGACCGCCTATTAACCTAGTCAGTCGACTTTTGACCAAAAGTCGACTTTGGTTAAAATGGTCAAATTTTGACACAATGACCAACCCATTTACCCATTAGATCAAATTTTGACCAAAAAGTCACCTTCGGTCAAACTAGTCAATTCTTGACCTAATTACTAACTCATTGAACAAATATGTTAACTTTTAGCGAAAAAACTAACTTTGTTCAAAATGGTCAATTTCTGACCCAATGACCACCCCGTTGACCCAATCGGTCAACATTTGTCCAAAAATTTAATTTTGGACAAAATAATCAATTTTTGACCTAATGACCAATTATTGACCGTATAAGTCAATCTCTTACTAAAAAGTCAATTTTGGTCGAAATGGTCAATCCTTGACCAAATGACAAACCCAATTGGTCAACTTTTGACTAAAACATCAACTTTGGTAAAAAAAAGTCAATCATTGACCCAAGAACTAACCCATTGACCCAATAAGTCAACTTTTGAAAAAAAAACAATTTTGGTCATAACAGTCAATTTTTGACTAAATGACTAATTATTAATCCAGTAAGCCAATCTCTAACCAAAAAGTCAACTTTTATCAAAATGGTCAAACTTTGACCAAATGACCAACTCATTGACCCAATATATCAACTTCTGACCAAAAATTTAACTTTGATCAAAATGATCAATCCTTGAACCAATGACCAACCCATTGGCCCAATAGGTCAACTTTTGACCAAAAAGTCAATTTCGGTAAAAATAGTCAATTTTTTAATTAATGACCAATTATTGACCCAATAAGTCAATCTCTGACAAAAAAGTCAACGTTCGTCAAAATGGTCAATCCTTGACCCAATGACAAACTCATTGATTCAATAGGTTTACTTTTGATCAAAAAGTCAATTTTGGTCAAAATAGTCAATATTTGACCGAATGACCACCCATTGACCCAATAGGTCAAATTTTAACCAAAAAGTCAACTTTGACCAAAATGGTCAATTTTTTACCTAATGACCATCCCCTTGGCCCAATTGGTCAACTTTTGACCAAAAAGACATCTTTGGTCAAAATGGTCAATTCTTGACCAAATTACCAACTCATTGACCAAATAGGTCAACTTTTGTCCAAGAAGCCAACTGTGATCAAATTGGTCAGTTTCTGACCCAATGACCACCTAGTCGAGTCAATGGATTAATTTTTTACAAAAAATTCAATTATGGTCAAAATAATCAATTTTGACTAAATGACCAATTATTGACCCAATGAGTCAATCTCTTACCAAAAAGTCAACTTTGGTCAAAATGGTCAGTCCTTGACCCAATAGGTCAACTTTAAACCAAAAAGTCAATTTTGATCAAAATAGTCAATTTTTTGACTGAATGACCACCCATTGACCCAATAAGTCAATCTCTAACCAAAAAGTCAACTTTGGTCAAAATGGTCAATCCTTAACCCAATGACAAACTCATTGACCCAATAGGTCAACATTTGACCAAAAAGTAAATTTTTGACAAAATACTCAATTTTTGACCTAATGACCACCCATTGACCAAACCACTCAACTTTTGACAAAAAAGTTAACTTTGCTCAAAATGATCAATTTTTTACCCAATGACAAACCCATTGACACAATGGGTCAACTTTTGAAGAAAAAGTCATCTTTGGTCAAAATGGTTAATTCTCTACCCAATTACCAACTCAATGTCCAAATAGGCCAACTTTTGACCAAAAAGTCAACTTTGGTCAAAATGGTCAATTTCTGATCCAATGACCACTCCCCGTTGAGCCAATGGGTCAACTTTTGAAAAAAAATTTAATTTTGATCAAAATAATCAATTTTTGACCTAATGACCAATTATTGACCCAATAAATCAATCTCTGACCAAAAAGTTAACTTTGGTCAAAATGGTCAGTCTTTAACCCAATGACCCAATATGTCAACTTTTGACCAAAAAGTCAACTTTGATCAAATTGGTCAATGCTTGACCCAATCACCCACCCATTGACTCGATAGGTCAACTTTTGACTAAAAAATCAATTTTGGTAAAAATAGTCAACTTTTGACCTAATGACCAATTATTAACCCAATAAAACAATCTCTAACAAAAAAGTCAACTTTGTTCGAAATGGTCGATCTTTGACCACAATGACTCGAACCTATTGACCCGATAGAGTCGACTTTAGTCGAAATGATCGATCCTTGACTTAATGACCAACCCATTAGTCTGAATAGATCGACTTTTGACCAAAAAGTTAATTTTGGTTAAAATAGTCGAATTTTGAAATAATGACCAATTTTTAAATTATTGACCCGATAAGTCAATCTTGACCAAATTACCAACTCATTAACCAAATAGGTTTACTTTTGACCAAAAAAATCAACTTTGGTTAAAATGTTCAATTTCTGACCCAATTACCCCTCCATTGACCGAATGAGTTAACTTTTGACCAAAAATTCAATTTCGGTCAAAATAATCAATTTTGAATTAATGTTCAATTATTGACCCAATAAGTCAATCTATGAGCTAAAAGTCAACTTTGGACAAAATGGTCAATCCTTAACCCAATGACAAACCCATTGACCCAATAAGTCAACTTTTAACCAAAAAGTCAATTTTGGTCAAAATAGTAAATTTTTGACCTAATGTTCATCCATTGACACAATAGGTCAACTTTGACCAAAAAGTCAACTTTGGTCAAAATGGTCAATTTCTGACCCAATGACTACCCCTTGACCCAATGGGTTAACTTTTGGCCAAAAATTCAATTTTGGTCAATATAGTCAATTTTTGACCTAATGACCTTATATTGACCCAATAAGTCAATCTCTGACCAAAAAGTCAACTTTGGTAAAAAGTTGACCTTTTAGGCCAATGGGTTCGTCATCGGTATCTAGGATTGATCATTTTGACCATAGTTGACTTTTTGGTCAAAAATTGACCTATTGGGTCAATGGGTTGGTCATTGGGTCAAGGTTTGACCACTTTGACCAAAGTTGAGTTTTTGCTCAGAGATTGGCTTATTGGGTCAAAAATTTGTCATTAGGTCAAAAGTTGACTATTTTGACCAAAATTGACTTTTTGGTCAAAAGTTAACCTATTGGGTCATTGGGTGGTCATTAAGTCAAAAATTGACTATCTTGACCAAAATTGACTTTTTGGTCAAAAGTTGAACTATTGGGTCAATGTGTTTGTCATTGTTTAAAGGATTGACCAGTTTAACCAAAGTTGACTTTTTGGTCAGAGATTGACTATTGGGTCAACAATTGGTCATTAGGTCAAAAATTGATTATTTTGACCAAAATTAAACTCTTTTTCAAAAGTTGACTCATTGGGTCACAGGGTGATCATTGGGTCAGAAATTGACCATTTTGACCAAAGTTAACTTTTTCGTCAAAAGTTGACCAATTTGGTCAATGAGTTGGTAATTGGGTCAAGAATTGACCATTTTGACTGAATATGACTTTTGACCAAATGACCAATTTTTGACCTAATGAGTCAATCTCTCACCAAAAGTCATCTTTGGTCAAAATGGTCAGTCCTTGACCCAATGACAAATCCATTGACCCAATAGGTCAACTTTTGACCAAAAAGTCAATTTTGATCATTATAGTCAATTTTTGACTGAATGACCACCCATTGACCCAATAAGTCAATCTCTGACCAAAAAGTCAGCTTTGGTCAAAATGGTCAATCCTTGACCCAATGACAAACTCATTGACCCAATAGGTCAACTTTTGACCAAAAAGTAAATTTTTGTCAAAATAGTCAATTTTTGACCTAATGACCACGCATTGACCAAACTGGTCAACGTTTGACCAAAAAGACAACTTTGGTCAAATTGGTCAATTTTTGACCTAATGACAAACCCATAGACACAATAGGTCAACTTTTGACGAAAAAGTCATCTTTCGTCAAAATGGTCAATTATTGACCCAATTACCAACTCATTGTCCAAATAGGTCAACTTTTGACCAAAAAGTCAACTTTAGTCAAAATGGTCAATCATTGACCCAATGACCAACTAATTGTCCCAAAAGGACAACTTTAGACTAAAAAGTTAATTTACGTCAAAATTATCAATTATTGACCAAATGATAGCCTCATTGACCTAAATAGGTTAACTTTTGACCAAAAGGATAAGTTCTGGTCAAAATGGTCAATCCTTAATCCATTGACCAACCCATTGACGCAATAGTTCAACTTTTGACCAAAAAGTCAATTTTGGTTAAAATAGTCAATCTTTGACCTAATGACCAACTATTGACCCAGTAAGCCAATCTCTGACCAAAAAGTCAACTTTGGTCAAAATGATCAATCCTTGACATAATGACCAACCCATTGACGCAATAAGTCAACTTTTGACCAAAAAGTCAACTTTGGTCTAAATGATCAATCCTTGACCCAATGACCAACCCATTGGCCGAATTGGTTAACTTTTGACCAAAAATTCAATTTTTGTCAAAATCATCAATTTTTGAATTAATGACCAATTATTGACCCAATAATTCAATCTCTGACCAAAAAGTTAACTTTGGTCAAAATGGTCAATCCTTGACCCAATAAAAAACCCATTAACCCACTAGGTCAACTTTTGACCAAACTGTTAATTTTGGTCAAAATTGTCAATTTTTGACCTAATGACCACTCATTGAACCAATAGGTCAACTTTTGATAAAAAAGTCAGCTTTGGTCAAAATGGTAAATTTTTCACCCAATGAACAACTCATTTACCCAATAAGTCAACTTTTGACCAAAAAAGTATTCTTTTGTCAAAATGGTTAATTCTTGACCCAATTATCGACTCGTTCAATAAATAGGTCAACTTTTGACCAAAAAATAAACTTTGGTCAAAATGGTTAATTTCTGATCCAATAAACTCCTCGTTCACTGAAAGGGTTAACTTTTGACCAAAAATTCAATTTTGGTCAAAATAGATAATTTTTGCCCTAATAACTAATTATTGACCCAATAAGTCAATCTCTAAACAAAAAGTGAACTTTGGTCAAAATGGACAATCCTGGACCCAATGGACAAAATGACAAATCCATTGTCCTAAAAGGTCAACTTTTGACCGAAAAGTCAATTTTGGTCAAAATAGTCGATTTTGACATAATGACCACCCATTAACCCGATAGATCGACTTTTGACCAAAAAATTAACTTTGGTCGAAAATGATCGATTTCGACTAATGATCACGTGTAATCCGATTAATTGACTTTGACCAAAAGTCGACTTTGATCAAAATGGTCGATTTTGAACCAATGGACGACTCATTTACCCGATTGATCAAATCTTGACCAAAAAGTCAATTTTGATCGAAATGGTCATTTTTGACCGAATGACTGACTCAATTGACCGATAAGTCGAACTTTGACCCAAAAGTAAACTTTGGTCAAAATGAGTCGACTCATGACCCGATGATCGAACTCATTGACCCGATAGGTCAACTTTTGACCAAAAAGTCAATTTTGGTCAAAATAGTCGATTTTTGACCTAATGACTGACCCATTGACCAAATAGGTCGACTTTTGACAAAAAGTCGACTTTGGTCAAAATGGTCGATTTTGACCCGAATGACACTGATCACATTCACTCGAAAGGTTAACTTTTGACCAAAAAGTTCAATTTTGCTCAAAATAGATAATCGATTTTGACCTAATGAACTCGACTTTGACTCTAATAACCGATTTTTGACCTAATAACCAATTATTGATCCGATAAATCGATCTTTGACGAAAATGTCAACTTTGGTCGAAATTGAGTCGATTTTTGACCTAGATGACCGAACACATTGACCGAATAGAGTCGAATTTTGACCGAAAAGTCATTTTGGTCGAAATAGTCGATTCTTGACCTGAATTGACTGACTAATTGACCGAATAAGTCGACTTTTGGCGAAAAAAGTCGACTTTAGTTCAAAATTGTCGATTTTCGAACCGATGACCACCCAGATTGACCCGATAGGTTCGACTTTTGACCAAAAAGTCAATCTTTCGTACAAAATAGTTAATTTTTTGACCTAATGACCGAATAAGTCGATCTATGACCAAAAAGTCGAACTTTGGTCTAAAATGGTCGATCCTTAACTCAATGATCAACGCATGTGACCCAATATATCGACTTTTGAAGAAAAAGTCGATTTTGGTCAAAATAGTTCAATTTTTGACTTAATGACCGATTATTGACCCAATAAGTCGACTTTTGACCAAAAAGATCAACTTTGGTCGAAATGATTCGATCCTTGACCGAAATGGATAGACATTTGGACGAAAAGTCGATTTTGGTCAAAATGGTCGATTATTGACCTAATGACCACCTCATTGACCCAATAGTTCAGCATTTGTCCAAAAATTCAATTTTGGTCGAAAGAGTCGATTTACGACACAATGATCCTAAAGTCGACTTTGGTCAAAATGGTCGATCCTTGACTCGATGACCAACTCGAATACTCAATTTGGTCGACTTTTGACCAAAAAGTTAACTTTGGTCAAAATGGTTGATCCTTGACCCGATAACCGAACTCATTGACTCGAATAATCGACTTTTGACAAAAAAAGTCGGCTTTGGTCGAAATTGATCGATTTTTGACCTAATGACCGCCTCATTGACCTAAATAGAGTCAACTTTTGATCAAAAGATAACTTTGGTCAAAATGAGTCGATTCGTGATTTAATGACAACTCGATTGACTCAATGAGTCGACTTTTGACCAAAAAGTCAACTTTGGTCAAAATAGTCAATTTTTTACCTAATGACCAATTATTGAACCAGTAGGCCAATCTCTGATCAAAAAGTAAACTTTGGTAAAAATGATCAATCCTTGACATAATGACCAACCCTTTGACCCAATAAGTCCACTTTTGACCAAAAAATCAACTTTGGTCAAAATGATCAACCATTGACCCAAAGTCCAACCTACTGGCCTAATAGGTCAACTTTTGACCAAAAAATCAATGTTGGTCAAAATAGTCAATTTTTGAATTAATGACCAATTATTGACCCAATAAGTCAATATCTGACAAAAAAGTTAACTTTGGTCAAAATTGTTAATCATTGACTCAATGACAAACCCATAGACCCAATAGGTCAACTTTTGACCAAAATGTCAATTTTGGTCAAAATAGTCAATTTTGGTCAAAATAGTCAATTTTGGTCCAGATAACCAACTTTTAACCAAAATAGTCGAATTTTGATCAAAATAATCGATTTTGGTGAAATAATCAATTTGGTCAAATGTCAATTTTCGACCTAATGACTACTTATTGAGCCAATAGGTCAACTTTTGACTCAAAAATCAACTTTGGTCAAAATGGTCGATTCTTGACCCGATTACCAGTCGATTGACAGAAATTTGTCGACTTTTGATGAAAAAGTAAACTTTATTCAAAATAGTCAATTTCTGACACTAATGACGATTCGCATTGACCCAATGATTCAACTTTTGACAAAAATTTTAATTTTGTCTAAAAATAATCGATTTTGACTTAATGACCAATTATTGACCCAATAAGTTAATCTATGACCAAAAATCGACTTTGGTTAAAATGGTCGATTCTTGACCCAATGACCGACCAGTTGACCCGATATATCGATTTCTGACCCGAAAAGTCGATTTTGGTCAAAATAGTACATTTTTAACTTAATGACCGATTATTTGACCCAATAGGACGACTTTTGACGAAAAGCGATTTTGGTCGAAATGGTCGATCCTTGACCTAAAAGGACTAACCTTTGACCGAAAAGTCGATTTTTGTCAAAATTGTCGATTTTTGATCTAATGACCACCTCATTGACCCAATAAGGTGAACTTTTGAACCAAAAAGTTAAATTTGGTCAAAATGGTCGATTTGACCGATGACTAAAGTCGACTTTGGTCGAAATGTTCGATCCTTGACCGAAGCCAACTCATTGACCAATAGGTCGACTTTTGACCAAAAAGTCAACTTTGGTCAAAATGGTCGATCCTTGACCCGATGACCAACTCATTAACCCGAAAGGACGACTTTTGACTAAAAAGTCGATTTTGGTCAAAATTATCGATTATTGACCTAATGACCGCCTCATTGACCTAAATAGGTCGACTTTTGACCAAAAAGATAAGTTTTGGTCAAAATGGTCCGATCCTTGATCCCATGACCAACCCATTGACACAATAGGTCGACTTTTGACCAAAAAGTCAATTTTGGACCAAATGACCAACTATTGACCCAGTAAGTCAATCTCTGACCAAAAAGTCAACTTTTATCAAAATGATCAATCCTTGTCATAATGACCAACCCATTGACCCAATAGGTCAACTATTGACCACAAAGTCAACTTTGGTTTAAATGATCATTGACCCAATGACCAACCTATTGGCCTAATAGGTCAACTTTTGACCAAAAATTTAATTTTTGTCAAAATAGTCAATTTTTGAATTAATGACCAATTATTGACCCAATAAGTCAATATCTGACCAAAAAGTTAACTTTGGTCAAAATGGCAAATCCTTGACCCAATGACAAACCCATTGATCCAATAGGTCAACTTTTGACCAAAATGTCAATTTTGGCCAACATAGTCAATTTTTAACCAAATGACCACCCATTGAGCCAGTAGGTCAACTTTTGACAAAAAAACCAGCTTTGGTCAAAATGTTCATTTTTTGACCCAATGACCAACTCATTTACCTAATAAGTCAAAGTTTGACCAAAAAGTATTCTTTTGTCAAAATGGTTAATTCTTGACCCGATTACCAACTCGTTGACAAATAGAGTCGACTATTGACCGAAAAACGACTTTGGTCGAAATGGTCGATTTCAGACCCGATGACCTCCCCGTTCACCCAAAGGGTTAACTTTTGACGAAAATTCGATTTTGGTCAAAATAGACAATCCTTGACGTAATAACCGATTATTGACCAATAAGTCGATCTTCGACCAAAAGTCGACTTTGGTCGAAATGGACGATCCTTGACCATTTGATGAGCAATCCATTGACCCAATAGGTCGACATTTGACCAAAACGTCGATTTTGGTCGAAATGGTTAATTTTTTACCTGATGACCACCCATTAACCAAATAAATTGACTTTTGATGAAAAGTCAACTTTGGTCAAAATTGTTAATTTTTGACCTAATGACCACCTATTAACCCAATAGGTCAACTTTTGACCAAAAAGTCAACTTTGGTTAAAATGGTCAAATTTTGACACAATGACCAACCCATTTACCCATTAGAACAAATTTTGACCAAAAAGTCACCTTCGGTCAAACTAGTCAATTCTTGACCTAATTACTAACTCATTGAACAGATATAGTTGACTTTATGACGAAAAAAGCTAACTTTGTGTCAAAATGGTCGATTTCTTGACCCGATGACCACGCCCATTGATCCGATCGGTCGACATTTGTCCAAAAATTTAATTTTGGACAAAATAGTCGATTTTTGACCTAATGACCAATTATTGACCGATATAAGTCGATCTCTACTCAAAAAGTCGACTTTGGTCGAAATGGTCGATCCTTGACCGAATAATGACAACCCATTGATCAATGTCGACTTTTGACCAAAACATCGACTTTGGTAAAAATGAGTCGATCATTGACCCAGATAACCCATCGACTGTCGATAAGAATTGACTTTTGACAAAAAAATCAATTTTGGTCATAATGATCGATTTTTGACCAAATGACTAATTATTGATCCAGTAAGCCAATCTCTAACCAAAAAGTCAACTTTTATCAAAATGGTCAATCTTTGACCCAATGACCAACTCATTGACCCAATATGTCAACTTCTGACCAAAAATTTAACTTTGGTCAAAATGATCAATCCTTGAACCAATGACCAACCCATTGGCCCAATAGGTCAACTTTTGACCAAAAAGTCAATTTTGGTAAAAATAGTCAATTTTTTAATTAATGACCAATTATTGACCCAATAAGTCAATCTCTGACAAAAAAGTCAACGTTAGTCAAAATGGTCGATCCTTGACCACGATGACGAACTCATTGATTCAATGAGTTTACTTTTGATCAAAAAGTCGATTTTAGTCAAAATGAGTCGATATTTGACCATAATGACCACCCATTGACCCAATAGGTCAAATTTTAACCAAAAAGTCAACTTTGGCCAAAATGGTCAATTTTTGACCCAATGACCATCCCCTTGGCCCAATTGGTCAACTTTTGACCAAAAAGACATCTTTGGTCAAAATGGTCAATTCTTGACCAAATTACCAACTCATTGACCAAATAGGTCAACTTTTGTCAAGAAGCCAAGCTGTGGATCAAATTGGTCGATTTCTGACCAATGACCACACTAGTTGAGTCGATGGATTAATTTTTGACCAAAAAATTCAATTATGGTGAAAATAGTCAATCTTTGACTAAATGACCGATTATTGACCCGATGAGTCGATCTCTTGACCAAAATCAACTTTAGTCAAAATGGTCAATTCCTTGACCCGATAACGATCATGACCTAATTGAAACCAAAAAGTCGATTTTGATCGAAATAGTCGAATTTTTGACTGAATGACCAGCCCATTGACCCGATAAGTCGATCTTCTGACCAAAAAGTCAACTTTGGTCGAAATGGTCGATCCTTGACCCGATGACAAACTCATTGACCTGATAGGTCGACTTTTGACGAAAAAGTAAATTTTGATCAAAATACTCAATTTTGACCTAATGACCACCCATTGACGAAACCACTCGACTTTTGACAAAAAAGTTAACTTTGGTCAAAATGATCGATTTTTGACTCAATGACAAACCCATTGACACAATGGGTCAACTTTTGAAGAAAAAGTCATCTTTGGTCAAAATGGTTAATTCTCTACCCAATTACCAACTCAATGTCCAAATAGGCTAACTTTTGACCAAAAAGTCAACTTTGGTCAAAATGGTCGATTTACGATCGATGACCGCTCTTCGTTGACCACGATGGGTCAACTTTTGAAAAAAAATTTAATTTTGATCAAAATAATCAATTTTTGACCTAATGACCAATTATTGACCCAATAAATCAATCTCTGACCAAAAAGTTAACTTTGGTCAAAATGGTCAGTCTTTAACCCAATGACCCAATATGTCAACTTTTGACCAAAAAGTCAACTTTGATCAAATTGGTCAATGCTTGACCCAGTCACCGACCCATTGACCCGATAGGTCAACTTTTGACTAAAAAATCAATTTTGGTAAAAATAGTCAACTTTTGACCTAATGACCAATTATTGACCCAGTAAAACAATCTCTAACAAAAAAGTCAACTTTGTTCGAAATGGTCAATCTTTGACCTAATGACCAACCCATTGACCCAATAGGTCAACTTTAGTCAAAATGATCAATCCTTGACTTAATGACCAACCCATTGGCTGAATAGGTCAACTTTTGACCAAAAAGTTAATTTTGGTTAAAATAGTCAAATTTTGAAATAATGACCAATTTTTAAATTATTGACCCGATAAGTCAATCTTGACCAAATTACCAGCTCATTAACCAAATAGGTTTACTTTTGACCAAAAAATAAACTTTGGTTAAAATGTTCAATTTCTGACCCAATTACCCCTCCATTGAACGAAAGAGTTAACTTTTGACCAAAAATTCAATTTGGTCGAAATAATCAATTTTAAATTAATGTTGATTATTGACTCGATAAGTCGATCTATGAGCTAAAAATCGACTTTAGACAAAATGAATCGATCCTTAACCCGATGACAAACCCATTGACCCAATAAGTCGACTTTTAACCAAAAAGTCGATTTTAGTCAAAATAGTAAATTTTGACCTAATGTTCACTT